>QVRM01001450.1:0-167500 GCA_003439945.1 Dermanyssus gallinae
TTAAAGTATGAAATATATATTGTTGATGTTAATACACATTTTAAATATTTTTATATACGAGAACTTAAGCATTATTGTGAAATTGCGGTGCCGTGAATAAACCTCACATTGAAATTGAATTGAAATTAATACCAACACAGGTAACACAAAATACGATTGGGCACGGATCAAGTCTCGTCAATTAGAACGTTGTTCAATTATTTGTGAATCTTGCCATCGGGTTCACCTCGAAACGGCGCCGCATACACTGCGTTCTTAGCCGCAACAGCATCAACGAGTATATGCATTGCCAGGGAATGGGAGGAAGAGGTGGCGATAGTAAGCCTAAGATTGTGCAATATGTTTGACGCCTGTTCGGGGGTAGCGGGGGTGGTGGTAGAGGACATCATCATCATCATCATCATCATGAGCCAGAAGAACGTGGCGCTCGAGGCTGTGCCATTGGCCGCCGCGGAGCCGACAATACAAGCTGACAAAGCTGGTAGGCCCGCTAGTTTCGCCTAGAGCCGCGCGCTGCTGACAGCCGTGAAGCGCATGTGACTAATCTCTGTCTGCCGACCAAGCAAGCTCGTTCACCCCGAGGCACCGACGGATGAGTCGGAGGATTTAAATAATTTGAACAGATGGTCGGACGGCTAGACAGACAGACAGAGCGACAACGTTCGACCGATTCATCGAGCGATTTACGCACGTAACGTGTTCTAGTTGAAACACCACTGCTTGCTGTACGATGCCACTTACTTACTTACTTACTTGGCCTACTTACCGTGCCAGTCCATGCAACAGCATAACTATGACGCACGAACGAAACGTAGCTGACAACAATAACATAACAAAAACGTAACAACAAAGGCAAATGTAACAACAGCTGCGGCAACAATAAGAACTGTGCCAACAACAACAATAACACAGGGCTCGTTTGCGTTGAGCATTTGCCGTCATAGAAGAAATAGAACGCTCTAGAAAGTGCTGGTCCCTACACTGGACCCCCCGTAATGATGCACACGTTCGCACACGTTCGTTATATATATATATATATATATATATATATATATATATAGATATATAGATATAATATATATATATATATATATATATATATATATATATATATATATATATATATATATATATATATATATATATATATATATAGGTTTTTTAAACGTTGTCAGACGAAATCTGACGCACTTGCCTGACGCATATGCAAAAACTACAATCATCACCAACAACAGCCTCAACGCTTAATAGCCAGCTCTTTGATTGATTGGCACCTGTCCACCTTACCACACCGTTGCCGAGATTGGCGTTACATGGTGCGACTCTACGACAGAATGACCAATTTACAATAGTTCAGAATGTATTTAGTGTCTTGCGCCAATGCATTAGATTTGATGGACGGACAAGCAGGTGGACAGACGGATAGACGAACAGACGGACTCATAGATTATTGACAGCAATACAATATGTAGAAATACATACGCAGAGGGCAAGTCATAGGACGTGGGGGATCCAAAACAAAAAAGAGCCCAAAGTGTCAAATCGTCTGACAGGTTTCAAAGAAATGCTTGCCTCTTCTTCATATTTCTTTTCTCCTTCCTCCACTGTCTCTTTCTATTTCGGTTTTACTGTACTGTTGTTTTCCTTCCAAATGACTAGTTATACTCTGGCAGCTCTTAGTTTGCATTTTTTAGATACACCAGTCTTGTCACAGATGTTAACAGTAAGTCGTCGCTTTTTGGCCAAAAGTATATATATATATATATATATATATATGAAGCTTAAGTAGTAACCAGAGTTTCCTACACACGATCACATACCAGATTGCAGGTAAGAGCGACGCTCAGATTACGTGCAGTAGATCTTTTTTTACGCTCTGACAACTACATTTTAGACGCTTGTGTGCGACAAACTACATGTTGCCTGTGGCACGATATCGTCTAGATGCATCTATCGTCATCGCGTTCCCGAACTGGAATTACATAGGCTTTCTTCAGCAGAGATATGGCAGGGCAATGACAACCACGTCCAACAAATTCAACCAGCACGGCCGGGGCTCGAACTAGCGATTGTTTTGCCAACCGTGGTTGCCATAGCAACGCCCCGTTTCGAACGGTGCGTTAGCCGCCTAAGCCACCGCCACTTCCATCATCTAGCATGATCTAGCATGATAGATCTAGCAGAGCGCGTCAGCACCTTTGTCATAGAGATACAGAAACACGAACCGTGATTAGGTATTTTAATTTTAAAAGGTGCGCAGCGACTGCACAAACCCTCGTAGAGACGGCCTGGGCATAATCTCAAGTAAAAAAAGCAAAAATGACTGCGCATATCAAACTCGAGTTAGACAAAGTTTACGAGGGAATTCTGTCAGGTAAACATGAAGCCCATATCCACACGTACTTGAGGTCGCTACGCCGAAAAGTTGGCTAAAAGTATCCATTATATAATTAGGGAAGATTGGCGAATGAACGTGCGTGAGATGGCTAAGATTGTAGCCGTCTCAGTAGGTAAGGTGCAGAATATACTGCACGAATGGTAAGAGATGAACAAACAAACTGTGTGCAGGATGAGTGCCGCCATTGCTAACTCTAAATCGAACATTTACACGAAGCACACACTTTGAAAAGTGTTTGTCGGTTGTTTAAGAGCAGCCTACAGGACTTTTCTTTTGTGCCGATTTGTGATCCTGCCCGAGACCTCGATCCACCACAATACAGCCGAATCGAAACAACTGTCAATGCAGTCGACAGCCGGCGAAAGTGCGCCGAAAAAGGCAAACACAGTTCTGTTATAAAAAAAAATGGTATAAAAAATAATGGCCAATATTTTTGAGGGGCCCCAAGAAATTATCTTCAACGGCTACTTACAGAAGGGTCAAGATTAACAGGATGATTATACAGGGTGTTCCTATTTGTGTGTCCAAAACGCTAGGGTATGGTCAAACTCGGTGAGAAAATAATTTTTGCCAATGGGTGGAAGCCGGGAAAACGTTTTGTTTAGGAGTGAGGATGAAATTTATAAAAGCAGTTATTCTGTCTTTTTTCTCCTACATAGTTGTGCAAAATCTACGTTTGCGGGAGAACCTACGTCAGCGCACAAAGGAACCGATCATACCGGCGTGTTTGGCGGAATATTCTGCACAATAAAGTATACATTACTAGCTTGCGTAGCAAAAAGCGAATAGCCAGATTAAGGAAAGTCATAAAAAGTCAAAATGTTACGTTAACGCTTTTTTGTGCAACATCGTAATTTTTTCCATTACGACCAAAAATGCACGTCCAAAGGA
Organism: Dermanyssus gallinae; assembly: GCA_003439945.1. Taxonomy (NCBI): domain Eukaryota; kingdom Metazoa; phylum Arthropoda; class Arachnida; order Mesostigmata; family Dermanyssidae; genus Dermanyssus; species Dermanyssus gallinae. The sequence continues at coordinate 3,290 of QVRM01001450.1, forward strand.
CTACTCTCAGGCAATATCAGATTTAATGCCCACTACATTCGTACCAAAGTGATGGTGCTGCGTTACGTAGTTGCCAAGTAACTTAAGCTTTTTCGGACCAGTTTACATTGGACATCCGCTCTTTGATCCAGCAGATATTGAATGATCTCGATCAAGTGACGATGATGATCAAGCGTGGTGCAACGAAAGCCATCCATCGCCCAAATGTCGGTTGACATCAACCCCCTGAGAGCGACAAGAACAATGACAGCAACAACGAACAGTTAGGCATATGCACACATTGCATGAAGTCTACAGCGATTGTATGATACCTAGTCATTATATAGCCCCATAAGAATATATGTGCTATATATTTAATACAGCTCAGGATAGTATGTATGAGCACTACTGATTAGCTACGATACCGGCCTATCGACTCATAATTGAAAATGCAGATTGTTGTTGGTTACTAATTCGACAAGTGATTGCGCTTTGTTTTGCTTGATCTGTACGATATAATTAGTGCTAATGCTAGTTGTCTTGTGACAATTTATATTTGAGGTGTTATTTTCTCCCTCTAATGGACCATATCGTCCAGGATATGAGAGATACGGGAGGGCGCCGTATTTCATGCTGCATTTGTTCATAAACGATCTGTTTGCGTTAACAACGAGCAAAAGGCACCGTGGTATCGACCAAACCTTCTCTTAGCTTGCTCGCAGACAAACACACATTTAGTAAACGCACACACAGCACGTATTATCACCAATAGTACACTGGGTTACCGCCTACCAGAAGATGCATAATAATATCTCGAATCGTTTGCGCTTGCGTAAGCGATGATACAGTAGCGGATATCATTGTGGAGATAAAGATAAAAACGGCCTTTTTTTCCGGAGAACGTTGGCTGCTTTGAGCTACACCGGCGTCCACTCGATATCAAAGTTAAATCTTAGAGAAGGCGTAAAATATTTTTGCCGCCACACTATCCCAGTAGTAACACGAAAACTTCCATCGTATGATTTCTTTGCCCGATACAGTCTAAACAAATAACTTCCACCCGAAGGAAGAGATCGGACGCCTTCCTTGCTCCTACTATATTTATGTAGCTTGGTGGTGTGATGGCCCTGGCGCTCAGCGTCGGATTCTACTTAACCGTGGGCGTAAGCCGTAGCGGTGGCATTACTGAAAGCGGTACGTCAAGCGGGGCAAGTGTTTATCCGGGTAACTCGTCCTACGAGGACGAATGTGTTTAATATAACGATATATCTAAATACGCTATTACTTGTCATGTTACAGCCTGCGAATGCATTCCAGTGCTGGTCCACTGATCGAATATTTAAGTATGTTCCGGCAGATTCAGTTCTCTTCTTTCGATTTCGGGAACAGTCTGATCACTGTGGCACGACATTTGAATGACTGTCGCAAAAATGTTTGGGAGAGTCGTCACTATTTCGGTGATTCCTAGAAATAATTATTAATCTTTTGTAGCCGTGATGTTACATGCCTATGCAACTTTGTGTGCGCGTGTGCGTCGTATAAGCGCAATACGATTGCTCGTATATAGCGCAAATAGACACGGGCGATAGCCTTTCCTGCAAAATTACCTGAATCGTTATAATTGTTTGAATTTATGTAATAATGGAAATTTCAAGCTCAATGAAGAGTGATTGAACTTAAATAATTTTGCCGGCCGGAGAAGACGGTACCATAAAAATAAAAAAAATATGTATATATATATATATATTTGACACTGCGAATAATAATTAAGACCTGATGTGTGGTTGACTAGCTGATCATCGGCTTTCGTTCGAGCTAAGGAAGGAGCGATCGAGAACCTGCACCAGCGACACACTTGGTGACGTCTTCTTTGAACGTCTGACGTCCAGAAGCAGTAGTAGCATCCATTTAAGCCGCTCTAAATTACAGCGGCAAGCCGCCAAACCGCCGATCTAGACGTGACGCCTCAAGAAGTTGGAAGAAGAGCCGATAGCGAAGCTCAGCGGCAGCTCCCAAGTGCTGAGTCACCGGGCGGTCGCCGATCGACAGCTTGACGGTTTGATGGTTCGACCAACGCGCGTCAACTGAGCAAGGAATCAAGAAACGAATCCTGCCGGAGCCATGGGCGGCAACTCCATACACGCTCCGTGCACTCTTGTGATCACTGTCCTCGCATTGTTCTTCGTCGCTTGGCCACCTCCTCGTCAAGGTCACCCAGAAGGTCGGCAGCAGAAAGAGGCCTATAAAATAACTGGTACTGGTTAGTTAAGCACACACGATAATTGTGATGCTGATGACACGGTTATAAAGGCTTCGACTGTATGCGGGGGGTGGGAGTAGGTTTTACTTCATTGGTAGAATTTTGCCACGTTTACCACTTGTACTAGCATGGGCGGCAACCGATTCGCCGTGGTTAGTAACGTTCATGGGGCGCGGGGGCTGGCGGCCCTTCTGTGATTCGTCGCGACCTCCCCTCGAGTCGTCGTGGCTGAAAACCGCCGCAGTGACAATTGGAGGGGGGGGGGTGACGGAGGTCTCCCATGACATCATGCCCCTTTCCGTCTTCTCAGAAGATCACACAGATAGCTATAAAGCAAGAGAGAATACAGCTAGAGATTGATAGATAGAGACAAAAACAACGAGAGAGAGAGAGCAAGAAAGGGGGTGGAGAAAAGCGTTGGGTGGAGGCGACACATTGGGATTCGATCCGAGAAAAAGGAAGGAGAACCGATCGCAAGTGATGACGGTGGCGAGCGTCGTCAGGGCTCGAGCGGTAGCAGCACCAATGCCAACACCAGCAGTGACTGAAATTAGAGTTTATTTTACAACTAGCGAATTGTCGAAGAAAAAAGACTGCGACCATTGACAACGACGCATCGCGCTGCAGCAGCAGCAGGCAGCTTTACAGCTGGCTGGCGGTGCTGTCGTTGCGTCGACGATGATACCTTCCTGGAGGCCAGAAAGAAGCTTGGACAGGCCTGCGAGGCGGAATGTGGGCTAGAACAATTGACGGGCCCATGCCGACGCCGACGACGACGAGAGAACGAAAGAAGGACCACGGCGGTGGGAACACAGACAGACATCGTGGCATCTCGGCCGGCGGGTGACCGCTTTGCTTGCTCCACCTCCGAGGAGAAGCCAACCACAGAGGAGCTGACGCCAGCCTTAATGTCATGGCGTACCGTCTCGGGACTAGACGAGTCGTTTTCGGCGGTTGAATCCGCAGCTGCAGAACAACATCCGTCGGCAGTGGAAACTTACTCCAGTGCAGTCAGTGGCTTAACGATGAGCAATCGCACACTGAAGGGCTTTTTCACTCGCCTACTATTCTGAACGACGCTCGACGTCTGGTTGTCACCACTCCGCTTGTATCGTCCATTCTCGCACCCTCGCACTTGCATACTGATTTTATACGTTGAACTTATATACGTATGCGTACACCTCGAGAGGGTATATATAAAGTGTGTTTAGCATATATATATATATATATATACGTGCGTGCAGGGCGTACAAATGCGTGATTGTTTATACAGTAATTAAGCACTGAATAGATCGGAAGACTGTTCTGCCCGATAGATTAATTCTATACAAAGGAAAATAACTCGAAGCATTGACATAAAGCGGCCATTTGTCGAGTTGCCTTGCCTAACCTTCAACATCGCTCATTTGGCGATCCACAATTCCGAAGTCGCCGTAATTTCCGAACAAACCGTTAACCATTCCTTTCTCGTCCTCTTCGCAACGACCAGTTGTTGCTCGTCACTTGCGCATCTGAGTCTTCGTATAGTATACTTTAGCTAAGATGCAGCGAAACGACTGCACGCTTCTAAAAACAGGAGTCTAGCAATATTGCAATCCAGCAGTATAAATCAATAATAATAAGCCCCTAGCTTGGGATGCAACGGTTTCGTGCACCACCGCGGCTTCCTATTTACAGGGTGCGTCAGCTAAATCCAGACAAATTTTGGCGGGCTACCCAGCATAGACGGAAGGCGTTAATTCAGATCGGTTTGCATTAGCAGACAGCCCACTCACAATAGAACAAAAACGCATTGTCATCATGGACGGCCGCCGCAACCTGGGTCCAGAATATGACCGAAGAACAACCGTTATCCAATTGCTTTGTGCCGGACATCGGCCAGCCGAAATCGTCAACATCACTGGATTTAAAAGAGAAACGGTCTACGACATTGCCCGACGCTACAAAGATGCAGAAGAGACAGGGCTAGGTAGTGCAACACCTGGAAAGAAGATTCACAACCGCCGACGAGAAGTGAGGACGCCAAAAGTGATCAAAATATGTGTGATCAAAACAAGATCAAAATGGTGCAAAACTGCGTTTTTAAGGATCCAAGGTTATCGATGCGCCGTTTAGCGATCAAATTCAATATGAGTGATTGTTCTAGGTGTCGGATTATCAACAAAGAACTGCGCTACAAGTATTACACGCTTAAAGTCAGACAGATGTTGTCTCAGGCCGCGAAAAATAAGAGGATGACTTGCTGGCATCTCATCCTCACGTTTTTGAGACACGAAATAACGGGACATCTTCGATTCTTCTCCGACGAAAAATCTTCACCATTGACCAAAAACATAACCCGAAAAATGACCGGTGGCTCGCAAAGAACCCTGCAAATGTACCAATCGTGCATAGAACCAAACATCCTGCCAGTGTGCACGTCTTAAGTGTTGTGTCGAATGAAGGAGACGTGATGCCCTCACACTTTTTTGACAGACACGAAACCGTAACAAAGGAAGTGTATTTACGTGTTCTGCGAAGCGTGGTAAAACCATGGATTGATAGAGTGTCCAATGGAAGACAATATGTCTTTCAACAAGATGGCGCTCCCGCCCACACCAGTAATCTCGTCCAGGATTGGCTACGGGGCAACATGACGGCGTTCTGGGACAAAACGATATGGCCCCCTAGCAGTCCAGACTTGAATCCCCTGGACTTCTATGTATGGGGCGTTGTTGAGCAAGAGACTAACAGGTCTCGACATGCAAGTACAGAAGCGCTACGCAGAGCCATTGTCGAATCGTTCAAGAATCTCAATCCGCTAACTTTGAAGAAGGCCTGCGGGCGCTTTCGCGCCAGAATTGAAAGTGTAATTGCTGCTGGTGATGGCTACATTGAAAAAAAATGTTCCTCAGGAGTGTACCTAACGGCACGTAAAACAAATTACCGAAGATGCCTTTTCTTTAGACATAAATTGCGAAACGAGCGATGACGTTTAGTCCGGATTTAACTTACGCATCCTGTACACCACAGCTCAGTGAGCCGGGGTGGGTGGCAAAGCACGCGGACGCCAAAAAACGGGCTAAATACGCTGGACTGGAAACAAGACATACTTTTGTGCCTATTGCCATGAAGACGCTAGGACCAATCAGCAAAGGAACCGAAGCATTTCTCAATGATTTGAGTAAGCGAATTCAGGAGGTCACAAGCGACCGAAGAGAGGGTCAATTCTTGAGGCAAGCGTTGTCTTTGGCCGTTATTACTTGTATAGAAGACATCTACCTCCACCCGTTGTGGAAAGTAGTTTAGGTAATGAAGAAGCAAGGATCTATAACCAAGAAGCTAGCAAAGCCGAGATACACAAAAACCTTCCTCTGGCCTAAAATTGTTCTACAACATCGTTTACTTAGTTCCTACGAAAACGATTCCAGTTGTTATTTTTGCTAATTTCGTTGTCAACTGAATATTATAATATTTTAATCAAAATATAGTGCTCACGTTTGAATTTACATATATAACAGTTCTGCATATGCATAAAAATATATGTGCAAGGCAGCAAGGAGCGTCGACGCACTTCCAAACAAGCCCGGTGGCGTGGTGGATTATTGATCTGCGCCTCGCAACCGGAGGAAACACATAGGTGCGTGTGTTCGAGTCCAACCGTTGCACATTTGTATTTATGGGGGTCCGCCTATGAAGCAATGTGAAAAGCAGTTCCGTGGACGTTAAATCTTGGCTGAGGGTCAGCCTGAAAACTTTACCAACAAACAACGATTGTTGGCTCCACAAATTATACTTGTTAAAGCAGTGACCAGTCAAATGATAGCAGTGAAAATTTATCTGCATTGAAACGATGACTCCAGGCGTTAGATTATCGTACATTTATCCCGAGCACGCTTCCACTCAGTTTTTGAAAGACTTACTTTTGATTTCAATACTCTAAAGAAAATCCTCCTAACCGTTCTTCTTGGCATATTTCCGAGTTCAAAATCTAGATGTAGTTTTATTCTGCGGCGTTCCATGAAGTACAAGCATTTAATGCTCGTACTTCATAAGCAACCTAGATCATCATAGGTTTCAACCTACCGGCCGGCCGACCACACGTCATGTGCGGCTTGGCCTCACGGTGAGTTTTTCCGTGCGCTTTCATTATCAGGTCTGGCTTCATCTGCCTACCTGGCAACAATTGAGCCTTTCCGTGGTACATTTTGTGGAAAACTCCGCGTATTTTTTAGATCGCAGAACACTTAACGTGTGCTACCGCAAACGAGGCGTTGCTTAGACCTCCACTCAATCAAACTGTGATCAATAGTTATGGAGCGCCAGCCGACAGCCCGTAATCTTTATCACCTACGTTTTCTTGCTAGCAGATATGCTTTAACTGTGAATGTTCGACATTAGCCAACTAAGTAGTAATGAGTCACTAAATGATATCCAAGCGTAAATTCTAAAGCGTCGAAACTACAATTTATTTGCCTGTCCAAATCGAAATGTGTTTTCGTTTATTGAAATATGAATACTAAGCATTTTATTGCGTGCGCCCTTGGTGTATACGGGTCGTGCATTGATTTTTGCTGGCGATAGCTACACGTTGTCAATTTGTACGTTTGCTTCATCTGAGCTGTCAACTATGAAAATCACAATAATATCTGTCTTTATATTGGCATGGACTCGGCTCCACGGCTAACAATGTCTGAATATTTTAAATCTTCTCGAATAGAGTTACCTGCTCAAGTGCACTGTTATTCACTACTCTGGTCTTTCCTGCAGGGCCACTGGCAATCCTAGACGAGATGCAAACTACGTGCAGAGGCTGTTCTGAATCTTTCCAACTCAGCTTTTTTAGTTCGACGCCTTTTCATTGGCATCGAGAAAAAATGGCTCATAATGTGAGATGGGTTTGACGTATGTCTGTGTGACATGTTGACAGGGCGCAAACAAAAACATCACGCCTGTAGTGCTTTTGTCTGCGCCCTGTACGGCCAGTAGAAATGCATCCGTGCGCTTGCATTCACAGGTTTCCCCATTAACTTTCCCCAGCACAACTCAGCGGAGCGGAACGGATCTCGACGGCGAATGTTTCGGTGTTGACTTACTTATGTTATGAAGACCCTTTTCGTTTTCCAAACGGTATCATAACTTTTTGCTGTAGTTATCTTCTTTGTGCGTACCGCATTGCATTTTGTTGTTCAGGAATTCTGATACATATATATTTTGTTAGGGAACCACAACCTTGTGCGTATAATTTTTTTTTTTGAGGGATTAACTGGGAAATGCGGCACGCACACACGGACACCACGGCAGGAAAGCTCACTGCAAATGTGGGCCGGTAGTGTGGGGCTCCAACCCACTAAAAACCAGTCATGTCCCCATCCCCACACTCAACTGGGAACTGCGCAAGCAATACTTCAAACAATTGAGGGGGGGTAAATAGTAGCGTCCTTATCTTAGCTGGCCTGGAGTGCCTCACGGGGCCTTGTCAAGTAAAAACGATTCTTCTCTTCTTTGGCGTGCATAATACGTTCGATTGTTCGAGCTATAAGATTCCAGTCGTCACGTGAGTACATAAGAAGGTGTGCCAGCTTCTTAAGACTGCCGTCACTTGCTGTGGTTATGTCCTTGCGTAATGGAGCCCGGGCACAGCAATATTGTGTGTTCCGGCGTGTCCTCCGTTGTTCCTTCATAGTGCTAGCAGAGTGGCGTATCTGCTTTTCCTATTCTAAAGAGGTAACTCTCGAAGTTGCCATGCCCTGTGAGCACTTGAGTCACGTGGTGTGTCAACTCGCCGCCGGGCCGGTTAATCCACGCCTTAACGTCAGGGATCAGAGCCTTTACACGGGCCCCAGGTGCCCCGTCCTGTATGGCGTCCCATTCATTTTGCCAAGAAATCAACGTTTTTTCCCTTTCTTCTTCCTTATTGCTTGTCGGTTCCGCCCACAAGCGACGACGTTCGTCGGCCTTCCGGTCCCAAGGGATCGTACTAGCCAGTACAAGGACAGCCGCCGTGTGCGTATAACTACTTATCACCGTTCATCATATTGTTTCACCACATTCCTTTGTAGTCTTGGTGGTTCAGTCGGCGCGTTAGTAGAGTTTCGAGATTCGAAGGACACTCCAGAGCAAAGTTTTTCTTGAGTATAGTTTCTAACGCCACTACGCAGGTTAGTCAATTTCTGTCAGCAAAAAAATCGGTCACAATAAAGTTATATTATAATGGGACGAAGTGCTGGAACCGGCAATCTGTGCAGCAGTATATAGCCTAAAGTAAACCATGCGGCGACTAGCCGCGACCGTTATACTGTTTATGAGCAAAGGTTTTTGCCTTCGAGCAGGTTTGTGAAATTTGTCGTTTTTTGGTTTTCTCTTTTTAGACACTTATATCTAAAGCCCGTTACGGCTATAAGCTTACCCTGCAGGTGCGGCAGAAATTTCACCAAAGGAACCAATAGAAAAGTCAACTATAGGCCCAATTGTTACAGTATTTATGACAGTTTGGATCGCGTTGTTGTCACGAATTGCAGAAGGATACGACGTTGATGCTATAGTGTACGTTCCGACCAGACCATATAGCTGGTCATTGTACAACATCCCGGATTTCCGATACCGGACAGGGGTACAGTCAATGGCCTTGAGCCTGTATTCATAGGACTCTGAAGGCGTCATTTTGCGCAGCGGTTGTCTTACAATGTGGAATGCTTTCTGTTTTGTGCTTGGTTGGGAATCGCACATCCTGGCGCTTGGGTACAGGCTAGTCCGCTCTTTGTCTGGATTACCGACAATTAACTGCATGGTCAATTTTATATATAAATATATGCGTATGTGTGTAGACCAATATTTGAATTCTGGGATCCCAGGTTGTATTGTTGTCTACTTTTCGCTTTAAATTGCAATTTCTTTTAACTGCTTCTTGCAGCTGCGCCATTAAGGATCGCTTGTCTCGTGGCTTCGGCCACACCAATTAGCCATTTAATGAGCAAAATCCAGGAAAAAGCATCGACCTCTTTGTTCGTCCCTGACTGCGGCGACGGCGCTGAGCATGGCGGAAGTTCGATACGTGTAATTTCTACTCGGACTTTTGAGCGTATTTCAGCTTTTCAAAATGTTTTCTCCGGTTTATTTTTCCGTCCGATCGTTGGAGTGGACGTTCGTTTAGTTTTATTGTCGTTGTTGTCGCAATTTTTATCTCGTACTTATTGCTTATTTTGAAGGCGTCGGCGACGCTCTACGTCACGCACGTTTGTCGACATTTTCCCACGTTTTTCTGCTCTCTGCTGATATCGCTGCCGAGCTCTTTCTGGCCAGTTTGCCGGCGGTGCGGGCCGAGGGAGAGGGGACATCAAAGGGGAAACGAAAACGTCAAACATTTGGAGGCTGGAATAGAGAGCACATATATGTATATATATATATATATAGATAGAGAGAGAGAGAGAGAGAGAGAGAGAGAGAGAGAAAACTGCCGTACCGGGGATGGCTATTGTCGTCACTTCACAAGCCCAAAGAGTGGATAAGCAGCGGCTCAGCCGACAGCAGATAGATGCACAATGGAATGGGGAGATAACGCGCTACACAGAGAGAATGGAAAGATAGAGGAGACCCCAGATAGAAAGCGGGAACGCAAGAAAAGCAAGCAGAGAAATAAGCGGAAAAGAGATCTTTAAAATCAACAGACCAGCAGCGTGGTTTGGAAGTTTGCCCTCCTCTTCAAACGGGGAAGAAGAAAGTGTGTGGATAGAGTACCAATCGATATTGTCACGAGGTATTTGTTCTAAAAGTTGAGTTCTGTTGCAAGTGAGCTGAACAGCAAGCGAACAGCAAGAAAATATGGAGACAGAAAAGAAAAGTGAGACAGCGCGCGAAAGGCAAGTGAGAAGAAAACAATGATAGACAGAAGAGTAGCTAAGACTGAACTTTACGAACATTCGCGGCTTCGATGGCGACTCCAGCGGAACAAGCGGTGAAAAGGGCAGAAGAGATGATAGCATCAGCAGCAGCAGCAACGGGCAATGACGGCTGGACCGGGCTGGGAGTGCTGGGCCAACTCAAATTCCAGTGCGGCGAGAGAAAACAAAACTAATAATACTGGTAATACAACCAATCCGATTTATTTCACTCAAATAGAGTATGTACAAAATTGTTCGTGCTATTATTAAACATAAATACTTGTTGTATAAATACTGGTAATACAATGAGGTTTGAGTTGTGGAAAATAAGGTGGAGAGCGGAAAGCGCGGGAGGGGGACAAGCAAGCAAGAGGCTAATTAAAAGCAGGGCAAGAAAAATTAGATGAAAAATAAGTCTTGAAGAAAAAAATGAAAAAATGACGTGAAGTAGTCTATCAAGGTGAACGGCAGATGTCTGGTCACCTGAGAGGAACGCTGGACAACAAAATAAAAGGAGAGAAAGATTTAGAGAGGGAGGAAGTAATACAGAACATAATAAAGGGTGAAAGAAACATCAGATCAAGATAGAAACATATAGAAGAGAGAAAGAGGTAAAGGCTGACATATCAAAAAAAGGAAAACGAGATAAGAGAAGAGAGACCCATGTCGAGAATGTGTACAAGAGAGGGATGTGCGGGCCGGCCGGAGTCTTCGGAAGTTGTAGCGCCGATGACGGACTGCAACCGCTCTGTGGACAGCGGTTGGAGAACGGAACAGAACAGAGGCGGAGATGCTATCGATATCGGCTGTGTTCGTTCGCTTTGGAGCGGACTTTTGAACGGATTCCGGACTCCGGGTGTCGACGCGACCTGACCGTGAGTCACATACAATGGCCTGCTTGACTGTCTGCCTGCGTGGCATCGACCGCCTCTGCCTGTGTCGGGGTGTTTGGCCTGCTGTTCCTTGACTCGGGCAGCTCGAAACCGCGAAAGGGTAACCGAGTAGGAATGAAACAACAGCTCAGCTCTCGAACATGCACTGTCGGTCGGTGTCAAACGTGCCCAGGCAGACACACAGACAGGCAGATAGATATATAGATAGATGGACGAATAATGGTCTGTTTTGGCTCTCGTATCAGATCTTTGGCTTGATGGAAAACAAGAGAAAGAAGGAGAGAAAAAGAGAGAGGAAGTGTGCGCGTCTAAAATCCCTTCCTCTACCCTCCTGACACACCGCGACGAATCTGTCTTACATACAGGGATGGATCCGCTCTGAGAGGTTTGAGCCAGGTGTAAAAACTGTTAGCAGTAGTAGGAGTTGTCGTAGTAGCAGTAGTAATTGTAAGCGCTGTCGTCATGGTGACGTGAGAAGTAGTTAGCTCGAAAACAACGCCGGCAGAGCGGGAGGCGGTCTAAAGCAAGTAAGCTTTAATGTAGGCTTTACGTACTAGACGCGACGGGCAACAACAACCAGCAGCACGCACAGTAACAGCACCTGTAGTAATGCCAAAGCCGAAGCAATTCGAGCGGCGACGGCGGCACCACGAGCCGCCGTAGCACTAGTAGTAGTAGCCATGGTAGAAATAGTAGTCGAAGACTCATTCATGTGTAGTTGCACGTGTACACCTGCCGGTGTCGGCGTGGGCGTGTGACAGGGGCTTCTGGCAATGGTAATGGGGGGAGAGGGGGTAACACGGGCAGCGCTCAGCTCACTTGTGACAACCCCCACTCGTGGCTACCGTGCCTCGCGCCTCGACCGTGACCGCCGCCACGAACTCCTACGAACTCGCTTGTACCCCTACATGTGTTGCCCTTGCTGCTCTAACCTCCACCGTTAGAAAGGCAGGGGGGGGGGGGGGGATATGGGGAGACCGCTCGCTGAGTATGCAGTAGCAGAGAGGCTAGCTCAAAGATTCCCACGGGTTCCCGGGCGTCGTCAGTTGGTTGGAACGCGCGCGTCGCGCGCACTCAGAAGAATAGAAGAGGCTGAAGTTAGCCATGACCGCCGCCGTCGCCGACTCTGGATGGAATTGAAGAAACTGTAGAAAGGGAAAATGTCGGACGGGAAGGCTGTGGCCCTGGGAGGGAGAGAAAGGAGGGGAACAGGGAGGTGTATCTGTGGATGTGACAGCGGAACGCGCGGGTCGGTCGAGAAACGACGGTCGGAAAGGCGTGAAGCTCAATCGGCGCCACGGCAAACTGTTTCCGTCGCTAGAAGTTGATTCGCCTGTGCTGAGCAGCGCAGACGAACCAACTCGAGTGGAAAGTGTTGGAAATAAACGTGTTTGCTTCGAAGCGGTGCGGCGATAGCATCGCATCAACCTCCGGACGAAATTTAATACGTCAGTGGAAGTCAAATTTGCGGAGGTCCGTCTGCGCCTTTGCCTCCGAAAACGTAGAAAGCACACACACAACAACTGAAGAATTTCCGGGGCTATATCGGCTACTCTATTATATTTGCAGAAATACAGGTTAGGCGAACACCGTCTCGAGCAAGGTCTAAATCTCATTTCTCAAGGAACTTGGTTCGGCCGTTACTTTAGTGACACTTGGCCATTTTGTATGTATTCGCTCCATTTGGCCGTTCTGCTGTGTGATGTGTTAGTTAGCTACCACTCTCAGTGGTGACCTGACGGTGGCAAGCATGGTCTGAGGTATATCTTCGTTGTTCCGCATCATTTTGCACGGAGCTGATGACAGGTCGCCCTTCTCAAGCTGGCCCACTCATTCGATCCTTTCCTTTATGTGAAAAGATATAGTCGTACAGATCATTTCATGCAAGAATTTTGTGTTAAGAGTCTTGCGTTGGTTAAGGTTCGATACTTGCCGCTAAATAGTTAAAAATTAAACATGCACTTGTTGCCTATATATTTCAAAAGACGCATCTCCAGGAACTAGGTAGTAAGAATAATACTTAGCAGGAGTGATACACTCGAATTAAACTTCAAAGTATAAGCAGACGGTGTTGCACGTTGGCGTGCAAAGGACCATTAGCAACTCTCTTCCAAGAAAGTGGTGATTCTCGTGAAAGATGACAACAAGAACGGATTATATATTCAACGCTGATACACGTTCTCGCGTTACTACTGTACTGGACCTAAGCGCCCCGGGTGCAGCCGATTGCAAGTTTTGTACATGTTACGCCCGTTACAAAAACTTGCTTCTTTTTTTAGTTAAGGGGACTAAAATGACTTATCCCTAAATTACTGACTATAGAAGACCTGCGCGTATGCATTCAACTGTCCAATGCACTGGCGGGCGGCAAGTTGTTTTACTGCTCTTTCGTCTTTACTAAACGACTCTTAGATTCCAGTGAAATGCCCTATAATTCTGGCGATACCGCATACGGCCCCAGCTGCTTGCTGGCCCTTTAAAGAGTCAAAACAGCGGCCCAGCGGGTCAACCGCTATGCCCGCCACATTTTTGGGATCCGATCGAACGGTCGAAAGAGCCGCCTTTTAGTGATCGCGCATGGAGTAGGCAAACGACTATGTTGTCTGGCGTGTGGCCAAATGTATCTATCGAAATGGCTCTTTGTCCATTCCCTCATGTACCCCATAACGTATGCCAACATAGTCGCTGCGTTTGTCCTGCAGTCCTGTCGTTCTAGTAGTCCTGTCTGTATTTGCAATAACGGCACGTTCTGTTCAGCTGTATTCTTGTTGTCTGTTTCACTCGCGTATATTTTAGAGATTTTAGAGAACCTGTACGCTGCAGTGCTTTGATGTCAGCTTGAGATGCTGTAGAGTTGCTGAAATTGTACGTTTAGTGGGTATGGCATGCGCTGCAGTATGCACTGTACAGTATGGAATCGAAACATGCGCTTTTTGCCGTATGGAATGTTTCTACTGCCCCATTTCATTAGGTATTTTTTTTGCCAGCGATGTATGGAGCGTTTTCTAGCGCGAGCCTATTTTCGGTCAGGAACAGCGTAGCAAAGCCTAATGTCGTCAATCTATTTGCCAGCTACAACGTCTCTCTAGCGTCGGCACAACATTCTAGAACGAGATGTAGCAGTAAAAACTGCGTAAGGCGGCAGTTACTATTCGTTTTTGGTCGAAACCCTCGGTCCCTGCTAGCCTTCTCCTGAGAGCCTAAATGCGAAGAAGCCATTTGAAAGTCTGTCACATAGAAATTGGCGTCGACACAATCCAGACTGCATTGGCGCAGCATTTCGGTGGCTTAAGGCAGCGTCCATCCGTAACAAGGATCCTCTGCCTTTTTTTCGAAAACAGACACAAAGACATAGCGAGAGAATTTAAATTCCCAGCGATTTACCATGCCGATTGCTCGCACTATAAATATAAACACGCGAAGAGAGAAAATATGATGGAGAGTAAACGTTTTGGGTACAGTCATTAACTGGATGTATATGTTATTAACTACTTTTGAAGCACATACGTGTATATGAATTAATTTTGTTTTAAGTCGTGACGTATGTATATGAGTGTGAAACCGTGACCCAAGGGGCGAGTGCTCTAGCCACGGTCGCCATTTACCGGAGTGTCGCTCCTGCTGTTGATCGATTATTTGAAGCGATGCTCATTGAGATAAAACCGTATATAAATCTTAAAATTAATTGAACAAAGGTGTTAATGAAACAAATAGTTAAACATCTTAAAATAAATAAACTATACCCCTGAGAGTCAGCGACTACGCTGCCACAAGGACTGTTGGGGTGACCCTAGATATCCGCGTATGCTGCCACTCTAAGCGCCCCTGATATTAAAGAGTGACATGTGTATTTAGGTGTATATATCAAGCAAATAATAAATCCATCTATCCATCCATGGGGTGCCGCATGGGCAAGTCAAAATTAGTTAACCATCATTTAATAGACATGTGGATTTTTTGGCAACACTCTAAAATATGTATTCGTCTAAAAATCGAAATACTTGAAAAAGCCGAACTTTCCACGTACGCCTGACGTTGTGCTGTAGTACACTAAACTTCTCCTGAAACATGGCTAAAGGGAAAAATAGATCAACGGATTATTAATAATAATAACACTAGGTCCCGCTAGTAAAGGCACAAGGAGATTCATTACAGAGCTTGGCAAGCGGATACAGGAGAACACAGGCGACCGACGAGAAAGCGAGTTCCTGCGGCATTTGCTCTCGCTGGCGGTGTGCAGAGGTAACGCTGCCTGTTTAATCGGGTCAATGTTTTGAGAGGAAGAGACTGCCACCGAGATATTTATATATTAATACATGTTCAGACCTCACAATTGTATGATCAGCAATAAACAATAATAATAATAATAATAATAATAATAATAATAATAATAATAATAATAATAATAATAATAATAATAATAAGGTAATTTTATGTTGGAAGTTATAACGGGGGTACGACCATAAGGGTTTGATATAGTACATGCATCTTTGAACTACTCTTGTCGAATGCAGTTCGACACAAGTAGTTCAAAGGTGATTGCTGATGCCAAGATAAGCGCAACCTATTTTGCTATCAACTAAACGCAAGATAAGTTGCGCCTTATAAAACGCACAACTTATCTTGCTAATTAGTAATTACCTATTAACCTCAATTATTGTTATTTTATTTGTCTAGATATCAATAGCTTATCACCGGTAGCCGGTCTAAATTGGTACACGTTTTAATGTGCAACACTCGTTTGTGCATTTGCAAGCGCCAAGAACGTCATAAGCAGGCAGTGTTTAGCAACACGTAGAAGCAAGCGGCAAAATACCACCTCACTGTCGGAGTTTCTGCGTTATGCGCGCCTGGGTGCCTCTTCATCGTGTCACGGAATTGAACGCATTTACATATATGTGTGAACCACACCTATATTGTGTACAAAGTGGCTTTGTCCACGCGGAGGCGGCTCTGATAGTACACTATCAGCCTTTTCCATTAAGCTAGGCTTTGGTAAGTTTCGACTTTGTTAGAAATCTAATGCTTCATAAAATATGCGCGTGCCAATCAACTCGGCAATTCAAACCCGGACTGAGAGATGTGGATGCAACTCAAGGTCGTCTGTTATATGACGACACTATATTCGTAAAACAGTGGCTAGGGTGGTTACCTCAGATATGCCACAGTGGCTTTAGCAGCATTTTTAAATGCGACGGGAATGACGGTGATGGTGGACCTCAGAATACGATCTGAGATGAGAACACTATACGCAGCATTGAGATCCTTTTATCGACAAATATTTTGAGTGGTCAAGTAGTCGAACAAGTAGCGCCCAGAGAAGACACAGCAGAAACCATAGCAAAACACGCAATAAAAAAGACGCACATATAAATCCGCATACGTGACAGGTAAGGTCGCCAGGTCTAATCTCGAACAGTGAGTCACTCTACGCCCACTTCTAAATCATCCTCGAGATACAGGACACAATTTCAATGACATTACTTACATCACCAGTGGGCAGGCCAGAGCAGATGAGTGCAGTGGAGAGCCAAGCTGTACGAATATTTTAGGTACAGGAAGTGAAAGAGTCATCATCATATGACGACAACTCACGAGAAAAAAGGTGGCTTCTGAAAGAGTTCCTGCAGATCCACCCGGAGCGGGCAACACATGTAACGTCGCAGTAGTGGCGCTCCGCTGGACGGCCTTCTTCAATAGATGTCTTCATATCTGAAAACTGCCCGTATGATGTCACTTGTTCCAAAGTCAAAAAACTATCGCCAGGAAGAGTGTTGCTTGTATACACCTGGTCGGTCGTTTGACCTCATTTGTAGAGTAGAAAAACAAACTTCAGGGCGACCAACATTCAGGGCAACAGACCTCGACAACAGACATCGACACTAATGATGTGCAACATTTTCCTCACAGAAATTGAACAGGCACAGGCGTGGAATGATAATTTCTGCACAATATTATCAAGTTTCATGCCGCGTTCGACTCGGAATCTAGAGATGCTTAAGCTAGCCGGAAATGGAGTCCCGGAGCCGATTCTAAAACTCACAAATGACATAGTGCAAGCCAATCAAATCGCGTTAGACGATAACAGAGCAGAGCGCCCATTACAGAACAGGCAACCTGCTTTGTGGAGGGTGAAAACCTCGGCCCTCCGTAGTTTGTACCGCTTATCGCACACCAGCTGCATACAGAACCTTCAGCAGGCATTGGCAGTTTAAAAAACAAATGTTTGTAAATAGACTTATATAACTAGGCATCATACTTACCCCCACACAAGATTGTGAGAGCCAGTCCTTCTAATGAGGTGCCAGGGTGACACGAACATCTTAAAATATTTATATTGTATTGTATGTCTGTACTTAGCCGAGATAAACATAACATAAAAGCAAATGTATTATCACAAAAAGGGGATGTGTACTACAATTTATCATGTATGCATTTCTATATTTCCCATCTAACTTATCGACCGAATCATGCATATATTTCTTATAGTTTCCAGTGTGCGCATTCCTCTAAGAAGAAGGCAACTGATCGCTAAATAGACGGGTACTATTTAAATCCGCCAAGCAAACAATCCGTATGCAAACGCATAAATGGCCACGGCTTTTGGAATGATCGATTGCTGGCTTTTAAGGTTATAGGAGCGCACATAAAAAATGTTCTAGCAATTCACATTGTTAGTTAGCGTAGAGCAGATATATTGCTTTGCTCGAAAGGTCTATGCTAAGTCTATGCTAGGAATAGCATCAGCAGGCACACTTAGAGGGCATCTGTCCCTCACAAGCCTCAGGAACGTGTCTTGGAGTCCTTTCTTTAGGTCAGATGTGGCTCCTAGGCAGGATAGCAATATAATACATAGTAAGTTGGCGAAGAACAAGATGTTTACAAAGGTGAATGCACTTATGAGGATGTGTCAGAATGAAGCAGTGCGAGATAATATTAGTAAGGCGCAATGATGTCTCCACAATCTTGGAAATGTGGAGACTAAAGTCAAAATCAGGCGTAATCTGTGCAGCTAGGTCGCGTGTATAAGAGCGAGTTGGTAAAATGCATCTAATTTTGTAATTGAAGTCAAGTTCTCCATGTTTTGATACTACGCGTTTAAAGAGTGAGAAAAGCATGTCATTTTTAAAACACGATCAAGCATTGTAGCCGAAAGCCGACTACAGAACAGCATGAAAGTCACTTGAGCAAAGACTCTGAACAAGTATTTTAGTCAATTTTGTTAGCTTATGTTCAAGAAACTGAGATGCAGTTCTATAGTACTCTATTTTATAAGAAAGTTTGTTTTTAAAACATTTTATAAGTCTCAATTTTTTAATGGAACCACACTAACCAGCCAGCAGAACGAGTTCTATAAAAATGAACAGTAGTCAACAAATTTGGTGTACATAAAATTTACATTCGGACGGTCCACAAAGCCTAGCCAAGTTAGCACAATAAAGATGACTCACAAGGGCTTGCGGCATGCATTCTTTGATAATAGAGCCGAACATTTGACGGCACTACGCCATTATAAGCAAAACCAATATCAAAACCCCTAAAATTATTCCTTTGATTTTTACAGTCAGACGACAAAAGTTTATACCTTGTACATGGTGTTTTTTGTGGAAGGCTTCGGGAATGCAGAATGCACATGCGTCACTAGTAACCTGCGTGACTTGTGGGGGTGTTCACAGACCTACATACTCTGATACACCCCTAATCCCTGGCATAATCCGTGCCAGATTTTAAACAGTCTTTTTTATGTGTGCCGCTCTGGTTAACCTCGTGTCAAGAGTTACCCCAAGGTATTTTGCCTCCTTCCAAATTTCTTTCGGGTGGCTCACCATCATAAGGCGGACTCCTTTTGGATTCTTCCGGCCCGTCAGATACAGTGCCTCGGTCTTATGCGGTGCAAGCTCCAGATTATTGCGATCCATCCACTCCGTCACCACGGATAAAGCTTCGTTGACTGTAGGGCCGCTTCGGTCCGCGCCGTGATCGTTAGGGCCAAGTCATTTGCATAGACCAACAGCTTGGCTTCTTCTAGGCAGTTGTTCATGTCCAGCACTCATAGACTAAGTTCCAGAGGACGGGTCCCAGAATCGAACTCTGTGGGACCCCGGCAGTTACCCTGTATAGCCTCTCTGCTACCAGACTTTGTTCATCTAGGCAGGATTAAATAATTTGACAGAGATACGTAAATATTGTCTTCTCTTCAGCGCGTGTACCACTACTTTCCAGTTCATCGTGTTCAAGGCATTTTTAACATCCAAGAAGATTAGGAACACAAATTCCCCCATTTTGGGAGTTGTTTGTACAGAGATCAACCTCTTGCGTCGGATGTGCTTTTAGTTTTTAACACAGAAATTGGTGAAATTTCGTTGCTCCTTCATTTTTGGCTTCCATATTCGGCTAAATATCGCCGAACCTCGTTTTCTTCCCTTCGTTAAATGAACTCAAAGAAAATGCCTCTAGTTTTTAGAATGCCGCTTTTAAGAAAAAAGCGAATCAGATGGCCTTGGCACTTGCAGTTCAATTTTTAAAATTCAAATTAATAGAATTGCCGATCCGCCCTCATATATATATATATATATATATATATATAATGGTGGTATAGTATATAGTACTGCAGGTTATTTTACTGCAGCTAACATATACGGCTCATGAAAACATATTTTTAACAAATAAATGAGTGCGTTTTTAAGAGGAGTGCTTACTCGTTTACGTCAAGGAGGGGGGGGCAGATAATGTCCGATTGCCTTACGAGACAACACAGGCGACAGCCATGAGACCACTTGCTCTTGTTCTCTTTTTATGTGTATGGGGCGGGACACATCAGTGGCTGGAGTCGTGAAATCGGCCTCAGTGACCTCCAGCTTGAGCTGCTCTCGGCGCGATCGGTAAGAGCAAGCAAGTAAGTGACCAAGCTACTGGCTCAATGAACCATATGGAGCTTCGGCTCCTTCGTCTTCTGTTCCTATAAGCTCTTATGTTTCTCCTCTCGCTCTCTCTCTCTCTCTCTCTCTCTCTTATAGGCTTCTCAGTTGATACTTAGGCGGGCAGACGGGCGTGCACTACTGCCATGATTCTCTCCACCTGCACCATGCATCAGCAGCAACACCAGCAGCTTCTGCAGTTTACGCGAAAGAAATCAGGCCTTGAAGCACTCAAACAAACGAATGCTCGTTCACTCAGTCACTCACTCACTGGTGACTCAGTCACTTATTCGCTCGAATACACCACTGCCAATGGAACAATAAGTAGTCGGTGCTGATACGGGTACGACGGGACACGGCTTACTCTACTACACCTGCTATTACAGCCCGCCCTCCATGCAACGCCATGCACCATCGACGCACAGGACGACCACGACGATGAGAGAAACGAGGGGAAACAGAAGAGGAAAAACAGGAAGAAAAATAACTGGGTAGCGGGCAAGAATGAGAAGGACACGCTGCAGAAGCGAGGTGCCATTATCTCGTAGGGCGTCGGTTGTCGCACACGTTGCCGCGGCGAGGCTGAGACAACTTTCCTTTAACATTTGTCTTTTTAAATGGTGCTGCCTGCCATCACATTCGAGTCGAGTACGCATGCGTCTGTAGCACGCGCGCTGCTTCTGCCGCCGCCGTTGCCGCCGCCGCAGCCCGCCCGCCTATCTGAATCTGCTCGTCGGCTCGAAGACGGAGCGGCCTGTTTGGTGGCCTATGTGTGTCGGCGCCATTGTATCGTTCAGGACACCGGGACTGGGCCATCTGCAGCTTGCATGCACATAGAGGTCTTTTACTTGCAAATGGACCATTTTCAGGCGACTATTCTCCGGTTGAGCACGGCCATGATGGTGATACTGCTACTGCCCCGTTTCCCATGTCCCGCGGTTCGAGAGTTCCTATTCCCCGCGCTACGCCCCTCCCGGGGTAAATTTCGACGCTTGTCGACGGGTGTCGATCCGCGTCGGGTAGATCGGCAGAGGTGAGCCAAATAAACGACAACAACGACGGACGCCACCGACACATTTATAGATAGGCACAAACCGACGACACGCGCTAGCTCTATTGCCGATGCATTCTGTAGTTGAGCGAAGAAGACGTGCGGCTGTCCGCTGCGCTAAAGTTGCACGAGCACGCGAACAGGTGACGGCTAACGATGATTGCCTCATCAGGCATGACACGAGGGAAGCCACCAATATGGCCCCTTGTCATTCGCTCCCTCTTATTCCCTCTACTCTGTTTTTTTCTCTCTAACAATATTTCGCTATTTCCTCTCTCTCTCTGTGTCTCTCGCTCTTTCTTCCCCTGAGCGTGGGAAGGCTGCCACGGAAAGATACGGCAGGTAGGGGACAATGAGATGTATTTCCCAAAACAGATGAAGGAGTAGAAGATAATACGCGAGACTTTGCGACTGTTAACCTTGAATGACGTAGGTAGAGCACTGCATGTGTAGGTAGCATGCACCTGTTCTTACAGTAAGTGGAGTCGTACTGTGCTCATCGACGAGACGAGATGTTGTTCGGGCTCTGTTTCTGTAAGTGTGTCTGTGTATGCGTACATATTTCAGGAAGCTCGTTTGCACGTGCATAATTCCTAAACGTTGGGTCTACATAGTGTATGTCGGTCTAGGGCTAATTATCAAACCGAGATCGTGTCGCATGGTTTAGCCTCGCGTATTTAACCTTACGCTGTGACTCGACTCGTTAGGAGTCAACGAGAGAGTGCCCTTCTTTCGTATGATGCTACAGCTACTTCCCCAAGAAGTATCTATTCGCAAACCTTCTGCAGTCAAGATATTCGTGATATGCGACCTCCTTCTATAGGCAGCCCAAGAGCGAATATCACTATTTAATATATATATATATATATATATATATATATATATATATATAATTTTTTTGGCGTTCGATGCGGCGCTGTGGTCGTGTTTTAGACGGTTCCTATAAAATATATTGCTTTCTGAGGTTTGACTTCGACTTTTGCAGTGATAATTGCACCAACGATTATGCGAGCAGTGAGTCGATGGGTGCATAGTGCACACTCAAAGACAGTTTGGTTGCGTCTCTGAGAAATCGGATTCCTCTCGGGTCGTCCGGCTGACCGAGTTCGATTTGCTCGTCATCGCAGATCATAGGTTTACACATTGTTGCGGCCGAAGACGTGGTAGTTTAGGAATTCACAGAGCCAACGGGTCTATTGGCAGTGCCGTCGACTATCAATCAACGGGACAGAGTTCGATATCCAAATCGGGATGTGTTTTTTGGTGGTGGTGAATTGCCTTCGGGTGTCGCCGGGTTACCAGCCGCGCTAGACGCTTCCCCTAGAAGCAATACTGCTTCTGGCACCAAACGGAGAAAATGTTCGCTCACCGAAGCCGGCCACGATGAACAGCCAGAGACTCACCCTAAAGATGGCTTTTCTGTGGCGATTTCACGCAGAATAAAAAGTGCAGTTTTACTCAGAAGCCACATCTCATCGGAATCTCTCAATACCTTCAAGCTTATTACCCACAAGAGCTGCCTAGACGGTTCAAATTCCAGTAAATTTGCGGAAGGCTCGATGCTGCGTCTCTTTAAGAATATATACGCCATCTTACCGGGCAGCAAGATATTAAAGGGGAACGGCGGAGTTCTCGTGTGGGTTAGCAGTGTGGAAGCCGCCAAAAGTCTGTTGCAACTGACAATTCTTGGTGAAATTTCCGTATCGGCTGTTTTCCCAGCCTTGACGATTTTTAAAGCAAGAATCCGAGACATAAACGTGGCTTTTACCTACGACGAGATACGAAATAAGCTAAGTAGTGTTGGGGTTACCGCCGTACGGCGCCTCTACCACTCAACGGAGGCGGGTAAAATACCGCTCAATAGGGTGATTCTAAATTTTGACCGTCAACCACCAGCGTCAGTGTTTCTGGGTTTTAAGGTCCGTCTGGGGATACTTGAATCAGACCAAAGCTGTGCTTTAAATGTTAAAGAGCGGGTCATTTTGCTAAAAGATGCACTCTGCGAAGGGCTTGCAAAAAGTGCGGAAAGTCAGACCACTTGGCAGCAGAATGTTATAATCCCTTGAGGTGTGTAAACTGCAACGGGTCTCACGCGGCTGGTTCCCCCTCTTGCCCACGTTTAGCCTACTTCGTGAGAAGAACCGAACTATCATGGAAGCTAGGACCCTTCGACAGGTATGGACGGTTAATCCCTCAGCAGTCATCACAGAAGAAACGCAGTGCCCAATTCCTGTTCCTGTGGGAGACTTTACACGGGGCGTTACGGATGACAGACCGCCGTACGCTGCAGTCTTGCGGTGAATCTCATCGACCCAGGACGGAAGCGCTCCACACGTTCTTTTGACCAGACCTCGGCGTTTTCCTCGAGGCAAGCCAACTAGATATAGTAGAGTAAGCTCGGCCCGACCGCGTCCTTTGACATGGAGGGTTTGGAAGTACAAAGTTAAGAAGGCGACGCCACAGGGCAGTATCGGGACCAACTTACCTGACCTGGCAAAAGTACTCCAGGGTACAAGTCCTGACCTGGCAGCCACACTCACAACGATTGCCGAAGCACTAAAGCCTTTGCTTAGTGCTTTGCTGCCAGTAGCCGATAAGCTAAAAAACTTTTGATTATAATGGAAGACTACAGCTTTATCATCAACCTAGCGATGCCACGGACGTTGGGATGATTCTGGGGCGACCACCGGCGCATTAGCCACCTCGGAGAAACTCGTCGGACACATTCAGAATACAATGTGACATGCAAAGTTAGTCCATGTGTTGCCCAAAGCTGTCAGGGTATCCGTCGCAGACGAGCTTACAAAAGCAAGAGTATTTGCTTTCAAGAAAAATGACGGCTCCCTCCGCCCGATAGCATGCTCGTCTACACTCCGGAGATTGGCTTCAAAAATTGGGTGCGCTGCCAATAAAGCTGAAATATTATCAACAATTAGTTCTCATCAGTTGGGCTTTGCAACTACTGGCGGCACGGAGATCGGAATTCACACCTCCCGCGCCTTTATAAACTCCCGCAGTGGCCCGACCGTTCTGGTTGAACTAAATTTTAGAAATTCCTTTAACACCGTCAAAGGAGACTACTTGCTAAACGTGGTAAAATGCTACGCCCCGCAAATGTTTCTCCAGGTACATGCGGCTTACTCCTAACCGTCGCACTTGGTCTCGCCACACGCCACTATATCTCCGCAGTCCGGCCTTCAACAAGGATAACCTTTAGGTCCGCATTTGTTCTGTTTGTGTGTAAAAGACTTAATAGACTTCCTACAGTGTCCTCTAAATGCCTGGTGCCTGGACCTAGCTACAGTAGTCAGTGATATTCGCAAAATCCGGGACTTCGAGAGGGTGAGTGGCCTATCCATAACCCCCGGGAAATGCAAATTCTACGTCGCGGGCCCCGAGAATATGATCTTGCCGGATATATCAGAGCTATGCCATCTTCTTCCCGGTTGCAAGATCATCCAGAAGAGTGACATCCACTCTGCCAAGAGGGATTATTACCTAGGGCTTTAAACGTGTAGAGCAAGAAGCTTGAAGTAGTCGCTAGCCGTGTTTCATCGCTGTGATCTCATTGCGGAATATACCTACTGAGATCGTGCTTTTC
The DNA here is from genome assembly GCA_003439945.1 of Dermanyssus gallinae. Classification (NCBI taxonomy): domain Eukaryota; kingdom Metazoa; phylum Arthropoda; class Arachnida; order Mesostigmata; family Dermanyssidae; genus Dermanyssus; species Dermanyssus gallinae. The sequence continues at coordinate 27,851 of QVRM01001450.1, forward strand.
GGCAGCCGGATAACGCACTTGCGTAGAAAGGCCAATTGTTTTGACTTCACCAAGAAATTTTGAGAATTCAACGAGTGGACCTTGAAAACACTGGAGCTGAACGTACGCCGTTCATCAGATGTAGGCTTGCAGGCTCTGCTTTTCAATCTATAGGTAGACTGGGAAGTCCTGACGCTGTAGCGTTGGCCGGTCCTGCCATAGTCTCTTCTATGTCCCAGGCATTGGAAAAGGCCAAACGGTTACTAGACGAGACAGGTAAAAGTGTCTACGATCACACTTTGACAGCCTTAGTCGAGAGAGTAGCCTCTCTGTGCGGTGTCATACCCACTGACACGCACAAACTTATCCCAAAAAGGCTGGTCGACCCCTCTGCAGAAGTAGACATTTGCGCATCTTTACGAGCAAGCCCCCACTACGATTGACAAGGCCAGGCTACGAGCGGTCTCCGCAAAAAGTGCCGGGGCCTCGTTACAGGCTCTCCCCTGTGCTCACTTAGGCACCCTACTAGATGACGACACTGTTCGGATTAGTGCGGGGCTACGCCTGGGAACAGCTCAAGAGGGGCCACAGGCACACCGTGGTCTCTTTTGTGCCTTAAGGTCAAATCATCAAGCCCGACACGCAGCACTTAACGGGACATTTAGCCGAACCTTGAGGTCTGCTGGCTTTCTTTACATTATCGAGCCTTCTGGCCAGGAATGATGGAAAGCGACCCGACCACATGCTTGTCTGGGATGCAATCGTTATTGACACATTAGCCCCTTTAATGGTCAGTGCGGGAGCGAACCATGATGGACACGCCTCTATGTTGGCGGAGGCGAATAAGTGCAGAAAGTATACCAGTATTACCTACCCCCACGATTTTCGCCCGCTGGTATTCGAGACACTGGGGGAACCTGGCCCGAAGACGCACAAACTTATTCAACGTGACGGCAAAGCGCTCAACCGTTCGGCAGAAGTCACTAGAGCTGTCGAGTAGCTGCACTAGAGACTATCGCTGGGCATTCAGCGGAGTAACGCCGCCTCTGTGTGTGAAACTCTCCTCGATTGGATGCGCCCGAACCTTGAGGATATGTGAACGTTTTCACTTATCTTATCTGGTGTACACGTATATAAGGAGATAATTGTTACCTCCAATATATATGCAAATAAAGCCTAGAGCTTGATATATATACACACCTACATTTTACGGCAGGTAGCCGTAATCATTTAAAATAAACGATGTAGATGCATATTCTAATTTGAAATGCAAACTATATATATATATATATATATATATATATATATATATATATATATATAGATAAAAGTCTTGTGGATTGCGCTTAGGCATCGATAAGCTAAAGCATTGTCTCATATAGTGACCTCTAGACGTTCGCCACATATCCCAAGCTTCGTTTAAATTGTTAGTTGAATCATTAATACATAAGCAACTTCTTGACAATGCTATAATCCAGAGCTTCCGTTTACTTTGACCAACCAGTTTGATTACCAGTTTGATTTGCACAGTCTGGAACTTGACATGTGACTGTGTGAAGAGTATAGTTTCCCCGTCATACATTAAAAATATCACTGTGACGCCTCTTTATGGTTACTTATTGAACAACCTAGTTCTCTGAGTGGATTGACATAAATCGTCGGCAAATTGGTTTGATTACGTCGTACAATTGTAGTATATATATATATATATATATATATATATATATATATATATATATATATATTGTGATGATTTACTAATTATTTACAATACGTTTGCACACTCGGCAGTGCTCGCCGTAATGACAATGGTGGTAAAAAGGTGTCACGTAAGATTAAGAATCAGCTGTCCGTGTCCTTGCTTGATGGTAGCCCCCGCTTTTATAAACTCGGTGCGAGCGGTATATCCTCAAGGTTCCTTGCAACGTTAAGACGGTAAGATCCATAAGATCCCTCTTCGTGACGCCGAGCTTCAAGAGCGTATTCGCAGATTCGGAGTCCCAAGCACCATTCATAGAGATAGCGATGGATCCGAATCTACGAGGTTTTTGCGGGTCGGGGAGCGCCGCTCTCAGGAACTCGACGCCATATTTAGCGATCTTGTCCTGCCGCGCTTTTGTGAGGTCCCTCTTCGGGCCGCGAACCTCGACATCTAAAACCCAGACTTCGGTAGGTGTTGTTATTACGAGGTCGGACTTTAGACCCGGTACGCCCGGTCGACGGAATACTCGCTCACGAACCACCTCATGACCCCTCTCGCGGAGAAGACGTGCCACGCGATCACAGACGTCGTCATGTCTCTTTATAGTTTGTTTGTGTGTTGTATCGCACATCTGAGCGGCATAAGCCAACGTCTCAGGCGCATGACACCCATGCCTACAACGTTTGTTGTAGCCCGGGCGTCCTCTGGCCAATCTGGCACGCGTTGGTAGTGCGTTGATCTTGAGCTTTAGTAGGTTTAAATACTCCTTACTGGATAGGTAGGGCATACCATTAATCCAGTAATGTACAAAGGGCGTTTCGTGTGCTTTTTTAAAATGTGCCCCATCGAACGTGTTGTGTAGTTGTTGAGACCAGTAATCGGTCTCTTGTATAGCGGTCTCAATGAAGGCTCCCAAGTGCTCGCAAAGAAGTCTTGTTTTTGCAAGGTATTTTTTAAAGTGCTCGGGGGTTAGCATCCATTGAACCCCAGGGTTCGTCGAGTGTTGTAGTGCTGTCAGGCGGGAGAGGCGGAGTCTGGGGATAAATGTTTCGAGGCAGGGGATGTCCAGACCGCCGTGTGCTGTGTGCGTGTACAGGTAGGCGTTCGGCACCGAGTTTTCGAGCTTAAGCTATTTCGACTTAACAACCTTTCTGATCTCTTTATCTAGGTCGCTAAGGAGTGCGTGAGATGGTCTGGTACCGGAGACCAGTTTATATAATGGCGGGGAATGAGAAAGTCTTTCAAAAATATGAGTCTTTGGTGGGGTTTAAAAGGAGCTTGGTAGAGTCAACTCTGCCATTGCTGTCAAAGTCGACTCCCAGATATCTCCATCGATCGCTCATACATTTAGATGGCAATTGCCGATCTCCAACGTTAAATGATTGTATGGTATTAATAAAACCTTTACCTTCCTTCCTATTAAATAGGCGGGAGATAGTAACGCTTTTATTAGTATTAATTTCAAGGCCTCGGGATTTCAAAAGGGGGTCCGCAATATTAAGGAGCCGTTGGAAAGTAGATTTCGTGGAGGCTAGGAGAATGACATCATCCGCAAACACTAAGCCCTTAAGGCGGAAGTCATCAGTAAGTTGGTAACTGATATTAGTATTGTCTAATTTTAAAACAATGTCGTCGAGAACTAGATTAAATAAAAGAGGGGACAGGGGATATTCCTGTCAACACCACTAGTTGGGCGAAATGTGCGACATTCTTGTCCAAATTCTATGAGAGTTTTAGATAAGAGGTACAAGCGTTCGATATAATTAATGAATACCTCTGGGTATCCGCGAGTCCGGAGTGACCACAGGACGGAGTCATGACTTATTTTGTCGAACGCCTTACGGAGGTCGATTGCTGCGAGTCTGAGCTCACGTCCTGCAGACTTGGCATCGTTAAGGATGTCATTCAGAACCGCAAGATTCTCGAAGGTACTATTATAGGGGAGAAACGCTCGCTGGATTGGGAGAAGCTCAATAGAGTTCTGGAGGCGTCTAGAGAGAATTTTGTTAAGCGTTCGTTTTATGAGCTAATATATAGGGGTCGCAGATCGCTTGGGGATGTGGCATTGTTAATTTTAGGGATTAATGCTAAGCGAGCAGTTTCATGTTCTGTGGCAATATTACAAATTAATAGTATGTTAAGAAGACAACAGACTACTTCTAACGGGAGTTTACGGAGGGACGAAAGACAAATCCCGTCCAAGCCTAGTGCTTTAGAAGGTCCGCGGAGAGCTACGTGGGCTTCCTTTAAGGAGATAGGGAGGGAAACCTCGAAGAGAACCTCGACGAATATATATATATATATATATATTTGGCTTGGCTGTACACATATTAGTGAACCTCGCATTACACTGCTTCGGTCGGCTAGGAGGCTTCCCATGCGCCCGACAAATTTCAGCTTAGGCTCACTCTAGTAGCTCGCTTCCAAGCGACTAAGCGTTGAGGGGTAATTCCTCTGGATGATCTGTCATGACATTCTCATTTAGACCGTTTGGCGCCCAGACGCGATGCTGCCATTGCTCTGCTGTGACACATGAAGCAATTAGGAATCCCTGAATGATGGTGTGTTGATTGCTTACCATGCCCTATTTCGGCCAATCTTCTGCTATGGTGTCCTCCTATGAATGCATGATGGCCGCTCCCGCAGAGCAAAAGCCATAAATAATGACGAGCCGTCTTCTCCAGGCGGCAATATGAGTCGGTCAGAGACCTATTGGCTATTTATAACTCACTCCCAATCACTTAGCTATAGTAACTGTCTTTGCCTACAAAATTACTCGTGAGCTACGTCCAGCTGGGAGTGGTATCCCATTGACCCGCGAACGATGACGGCCGTTGAGTCGTCGTCACCATCACTTTATTCGAGGCGCTCTACGCTTTTTCCAATCCAGCTTTTTTCCCTAAACTAAAGATCGGCTACCTTTAGTTTCGAAATACATGCCAGGTTGTCTAGGATTTCTAACATCTCAAATAGCAACAAAAAAAAAACACCTTACATCTAGCTTCCAGACATTATGTGCGTGGGCTGCATAATGTTTGATGGAAAATGCCGCGATAGGTTTGTGATTGTACCATGAGTTAGTTTGCTCTGTTGTTCGTATTGTTCGTATTGTAACACACGTTGATATTTCTATTGTGCGAGTTGAGTGATCGCGTTGTGGTGATGTATAGGATACATTTTACAAGACACTTGTCATAGTGAAATTGACGTTCTACGTTTACATCATATGACTGATGATCTGACACGAGTTATCTAGTTCGTTGGACCTTTAACGCCATTATTTTTAACGAAACATCAAGCATTATGTGACGCAGATCCATTCATGACCCTCTGTTGTGAATTTAACATCTCAAATAAGGATATATGTGTATACACTTACATGTATATACGGGTAGCGTGACAGCTACTCAGAAATTATTGTGGCCAACGTCATACCCGTTTGGCGACCTTGTCCGCGCCGATACGAGGCAAGCAAGCGGTAATCGTGCACGGAGGTAATTGGCGAGATCTCGGACGAGACGCAGGTCAAACGGAATGTCGAGGCTAACGACAGCATTCCGCGGTCAAACGGAATGCCGGAATGGCTAACGATCGCATCAACCGAGACCAGGAGTTGTTGTAGCTCGGCGCCCACGACGACGCACACTCCGAGAAATAACTATTGGCAGGTAAGTAATCAGCGAGAGCCTATATATATATATATATATATATAACGCTGTAAAAAACAAAGCGAACGTATATATACAAAAGACGGCAAAAATAGATAGGCAGAAGGCTTTTCTGAGATAAAGGAAGCAAACGAGAAAAGAAATCGATCGCTAGACGGACTTGGAGCAGCTGGAAAGCCTTTTCATCAAAAGCTAGAACGCGGCAGAAAAATGACTGAAGCCGTCGGTTGACTTGGTGCACAGCCAGCTTCGTGCTCATGGCGTGGCGGCTACGCCTATCAACGCCCTTTAGAGGCCACTACCCTCTATCCCCGGAAGTTGAAAGTACCCCCTTCTCTCTTGCCTGCCTGAAGAGCCTTAGGTAGGGCCTTCAGTTCAGGCCCCGTCCTCATAGTACAGCCACGGCCGACGCCGAAGACTCCGTCGCCACCGCCTCTGTTAGGAGAGGTCTAATGACCAGAGCAGACCACCGGCGAGCATACTTAGCCGCAGCGCAGAGGACAAAGAGGTAGGTTTGGACACGACCAGGTCCCACGACCTCCTTGTTACCGCACCCGGCGGCGACTGGAGGGTGACGACGGCGGCCCTTCGAGCTTAGGTCACGGCTTGCGGTGGCCTCGTCGACGTGACGTGGTGCGTCATCGGGTTCGGTCCACGCGATACCCGCATTATAAGACGAGTCAACGCGCCAAAGGAACAAGAAATCTATCCCCGCACATGTTTGTTCATTATCTACGCGTCTGCAGTATATACGGGGTGTTTCAAAAAAGCTTTTTTTAATCGATAGTAGGAATTGTAAAGCTCGTGAAAGCAAACATTTTTTCAAATGGAACATGGTCTCTCAGAAGTATTGTTTTGGAATGAGAATTAAATTACTACAATTTGTACAACTGGTGTTGTACATTGAACCCGACATAGGAGCATTAAATGTGCTGTTGCGAGACAACCAGTTCTCCTATTTCAACATTTTCTATCTCAGCATGATGCTATCACCGTTACCTTGCGGTCGACATGTAGAAAAATAAAACGGCATTGCTACCCGTTTCAAAAGGGGGCCTCGGGGTACCAAATTTACTGACCCTGGCCGGGCCTGCTATAGTCTCGTCGATGCTAAGCGCGGAAAACAGGGCAACCCCTCTTTTAGATTCAGCGAGAGTCGACCAGTTTAGAAACCGCTTAGCCCATCTTCAAGAGAACCTTGAGGCGCGCTGTGGGGGTAGACCTGAAAACGTACTGTCCCAGCGTGACTGGAGTTCCCCTCTGCACGACGAGGTACAACGACGTCTCTTTAACGAAGCCGACGACACAGCCAGAGCTCGCTTAAACGCCGTATCCGCCAAGGATTCAGGGGCCTGGTTACACGCGATACCCGCATTATAAGACGAGTCAACGCGCCAAAGGAACAAGAAATCTATCCCCGCACATGTTTGTTCATTATCTACGCGTCTGCAGTATATACGGGGTGTTTCAAAAAAGCTTTTTTTAATCGATAGTAGGAATTGTAAAGCTCGTGAAAGCAAACATTTTTTCAAATGGAACATGGTCTCTCAGAAGTATTGTTTTGGAATGAGAATTAAATTACTACAATTTGTACAACTGGTGTTGTACATTGAACCCGACATAGGAGCATTAAATGTGCTGTTGCGAGACAACCAGTTCTCCTATTTCAACATTTTCTATCTCAGCATGATGCTATCACCGTTACCTTGCGGTCGACATGTAGAAAAATAAAACGGCATTGCTACCCGTTTCAAAAGGGGGCCTCGGGGTACCAAATTTACTGACCCTGGCCGGGCCTGCTATAGTCTCGTCGATGCTAAGCGCGGAAAACAGGGCAACCCCTCTTTTAGATTCAGCGAGAGTCGACCAGTTTAGAAACCGCTTAGCCCATCTTCAAGAGAACCTTGAGGCGCGCTGTGGGGGTAGACCTGAAAACGTACTGTCCCAGCGTGACTGGAGTTCCCCTCTGCACGACGAGGTACAACGACGTCTCTTTAACGAAGCCGACGACACAGCCAGAGCTCGCTTAAACGCCGTATCCGCCAAGGATTCAGGGGCCTGGTTACACGCGCTTCCCAGTGCCCCCATAGGTACCCTTCTTGATGACGAGTCGATTCGCATAGCAGTAGGCTTACGACTAGGGGCAGACATAGTTAGCCCTCATCGGTGCCAATGTGGTCACCCCGTCGATAAACTAGGACGTCACGGACTATCGTGCATTATTAGTGCAGGACGACGCTCGAGACATGCCGCTATTAATGAGACTTTTAGCAGAGCCCTTAGGTCGTGCGGTCGTCCGTGCATTCTTAAACTCCCAAGCCTCTGCGCAGAGGACGGCAAACGTCCAAATGGTATGACACTCACACCATTCGAGCGAGGCAAAATGCTAGTTTGGGATGCAACCGTTACCGACTCCTTAGCTCCTTCTATGGTCGGTGGCGGCGCATCCGAAGCTGGTTATGCAACCCACCTTGCGGAGACTAACAAGTTGAGAAAATACTCATCAATCGGCTATCCCCATGAATGTTGCCCTCTCGCGTTTGAAACCCTGGGTGCCCCTGGCGTTCGGACCAAGCAGCTGATCCGCAAAGTTGGGACCTTGTTTAACCTGTCATCCGGTGATAACAGGTCATCGTCCTTTTTTAAACAACGCCTGGATCTTGACATAAAAACGTGGAAACGCTGCCTTTGTACTTCTGAAGTGGTCTCGCCCTGGCCTCATCGAAACGGAGACGTGACAGTCACAATGCGCATTGGCTTAGCTAGTTGATGTGTGTAACATATACCTAATGTATTATACGGAAAATAAACGCAGTCGAGTGTTGTATAAGAGTAAGCTTATTTAAGGAGCTGCAAATCATACGCATATTGTAATATGAAGCCTGGTACGAGACACATTGTCTTTCAAAACTACATTTATGGAAGATAATCCCAAAAATGCAGAGAAGCAAAAAACATCAACATGCGCAATAGGTAACTACACAAAATGATCTGCACTCCGAAAACGTATGATAGCTTCAAGAACGAAGTACTGCCAGCAATAACGCGGAAGCTGCTAAACGGTGCTGGCCGAAAAGAGCTAATACAAAAACTTGCTGGATTTTTCCGTATGATGCTTGCATTGAATAGTAGGCCGCAATTGAACGGACAGAATCATGTTCAGAACCTGGCTTAAATCTTGATAACTCACAATTGTAATAACTGAAGAATATATATATATTTTTTTAAGTGCTCTATTAGAGTCAATATTTTCCAATTGCACTAAAGCAAACCGAAATGATCCCAATCTAAGAGCAAGGGAGAACAAACTATAACTGACAGCAGTGCCAGTGCGACAACGCAATCCGACGCCAAATTGCTCAAGCGTTATGTAAATGAGCACTTAAATAAACATACTGAGAAGCTTAAGTTGCTCGCGGATATTTAGTACGTGTTCAGAGAAGAAACGTCACTTAGGTTATTTGTTGCGGGGTTGATGGCGGCAATTCTCTTGCAGGAGTAGTCCACAATATCTAAGGCAGAAGGATTGTGGTCTGAAGGGCAATGCCAAAGCTCTGTCCTAAGTTCTCTCTAAGTCTTATTTTATACACCAGCATAATATTTTATGTTTTGAAAATGACTCTTACAATTATCAGGTTGTCTCCTTCGCATACGACATATATGTCTTAAAATAAAATTCAAGATCACCCAAGGAGCAAACATAGCGCCGGCTCATTCCTACTCGTTTTATTCAATTAGCTGTGAATTGAAATGAACTAATCTCCCATATAAAAAAAAAACTTAAATTAAGACAAAACAAGTTACATTTAAATCCAATCTACGTCACGTTCATATAGCCGATAGATAAAGTAAGCTTTGCTACATACCACTTTCCGTAGTAGCATCTGTCGTCGTTCTCTAGCCTCCATTACAACGGAACTTACAGCGGACAACTGAAGTTATCAATCTGGAGTAGAAATATATGACAAGCACTGCTTGCTTGAGTAGACTTCACTCTAAGGGTTCACCAATTCGCGGTATTATTCTGTGTATCCAAAAACCAATACTAACATACTGTGCCACCGTCTGGTGCGGATCCTTTAAGAATGATGACAGTGAGTGAGAGAGAGAGCCAAATTCACCTCGTGACAAAACGGTCAGTCTCTAACAAGGCCCGCAGATTGCAATTACATTTCCGTTGAACAAACTTCCTTCCATCACCAGAAAAGCAGAGACTTTACGACTTTTCAAACACGCCGTCAAGATATATCTTAGTAAATGCTAAGATAATGTGCCAAATTGTTAAAACTAGGGAACTGACTCTTGTGTACCTTGTCTTGTGTACCTAAATAGGTTATTCCTATGAAGAGAAAACAACTATATATATATATATATATATATATATATATATATATATATAAATATATATGCCTGGCATGTGTTGAAGCCAATAAAGCCAACAACAAACTGCCAATTCGCTTTCGTTGCTGCTGCTGCTCTTGTTTCTCGCTTATCGTCCCTATGTATACGTCCGCGCATCGCTGTGTGCATTCGCTTTGTTTGTTCCATATTGCTTCAGCTGTTGTCGATTTCGCACCAACCGAATACCAGTGGGTATTCATCGTTGTTTCTCGGAGAAGCGCCCCCCCCCCCCGGCAAGGGGAGCGGCAAATCGTCGAAAAAGGGAAGAAGAGGAAGAGCACATATCGTCAACGTCATCCTCACAGAAATGTGTAATGGCCGCAGAGTCAGTGAGCTAGGGAACAAAAGAGCCAGTCGGCGATTTGACGGCATCTATGAATGCAGCATGCATGCGCACACACACACATATATATATATATATATATATATATATATATATTTATATACGCATACATGCATGCATACGAACGTATGCACGAGAGCACAACGCCCGAGACAGCGTTCGACAGGATTGGTGAAGAGAGGCAGTCGGCCGGAAAATAGCTTTTTTGGCTCGAATGCTCGCCGCACAACTAGAAACTGGAAGATTCTACTTAGACGGGTGGCTAGCAGACGCTCCAGCCCTCCGTCCCTGGACGGAGACATCTGCCGGTGCCCCCAACCCGCGCCCCCAGCCCGCGCCCCAGCGCACCGCCACCACCACCACAGCAGCAGCAGCAGCAGGCGGCGTTCGTGTCGCTCTTGTAGCCGCAGTCGACCGCTTTTCCCGGTACCGCTTAGGCCTGCTTTAGCCAGTCAACGACCTATCATCACCACCATTGCACACATATCTTCCTTGCTCTATTCGGCATAGGCATAGGCGCCGGATGGAGGACTAGTAAGTGAGCTGTTCTGTCCTCCGCCTTAAATCGAATACAACAATTTAAGGCGGAGGACTTCGGACTGGATCAGAGGGATACGCGACATGTGCTGCTACCAATATATCTAATATATATAGTTTATATATATGTATATATATTAATATATACACTATAATATATATAATACATATATAGAGGAGACGAGATAGAGAATATATGATCTTAAGAGATATAAGAGATGAATATAATATGAATATATAGATCTATCATAATAAGATATATAAGATATATATACACATATTATAGATAGAGTATTATATAATAAGAATAACAGATATCTAATTATATATAATTATAAAGATTAGATAGTGGTTCTTATATATCTATCTGTCTAATTATTTCGTGTCTTATTATATTATATTCATTTGTCTTATTATCTCTATTATCTCTATTATATATATATTATATATATTATATATATATATTATATATATATATATATATATATATATATATATATATATATATATATATATATATATATGTAAGCAAAAGGCCAAACAACTATGAAACAAATAGGGCAGTGCACAAAATACAGATTGTTCAGAACTGAAAGAGATCGGCCGATCTACAGACAACAATCAGAATGATATGAAGAGCGCCTGTTTTATAAGAAAGAGAAACTGACCACGGCTGACTACGTGGTAGATTATGTGCATGGCGTAACGCAGCACATGGTCGGATTTCTTTCTGATCTTAACTGTATACCTTCTCAGGCAGGTGTCCTGAGCCATTGTCGGAACACGAAATCCGTAAAACAAATTTTGTCGACACTTACTGAAAGCAATAGTGTTTCTGAAAAAAAGTAGACTAGGCTACTCGGGATCACATATTATCACGCGTATTAGGTATTCTTTAAAAATGCAACATTCACCCTATTTACACCGGGTCATCCACGCAACATACCCTAAATATTCTCATCTTATTTATTTCACTCGTATTGAGTATGCATATAACATAGATAATTATATAGATTATACAATTATATAGTCAGCTGCTCGCGGCATGTTATTCGAGAGAGGCAGTGCAGCGATCTCTTCGCAAGGGCCAGGCAGGCAGACGCATGAAACTTCGTACACGCCTGAGAGCACAGTCGACAGATGCACTCCGTGTACTCCTCGTGGAAGCTCGTATTCGAACAGACCAGGTGATGATAGCCATGAACTATATATCTGGTATAGACATGGCGATTGTCACATGCAAGACCAGACCAGAGGTGAGAGGCACTGAAAATATCCAGGTCTCCAACCTCTCGTCGGGCTTGTTCAACTTTATTTTCCCATTCTGAGATAAAGCTCTCGAATGGTACTGTACGCGGCGTCTTCAATCTCAATCGAATTATCCCAACAACCGGTGCACAGCCAGACATAAGGTACACAAAGCGGCTCCTTGCCCGCATTGACAGGCAAAGTACCCGCTTCATGTACATTGTGAAACACCTTTCAAGCAAACCAAAGTTTGCCCGGGTGAGGTGTTCCCATATTCTGTCAAGACCATACATCAGCGTTGGAACAATCTTGAGGTCGAAAAGTGCCACTGCCGTCGGGACCGACAGTCGCCGGACGTCGCCTACCTCTCCATAAAGAGAGATTAGAGCTGTGCGCACTGTTTCGACGATGTGAGCAGTGAAGGTCGTCCCAGTATAATGAAGCCGAAGCCCCAGATACCGGAAAAAGTTGACGAATTCTAAGGATTGGCCGCCGCAACGTATAACGTCTTTAGCAGCCAATCGACAATACCCTAAAGTAGCTCGATAGCTTGTGTCTGGACGTTTTTCATGCACGTAGATGTTGGAACTGACAAATGATTGAGCCTTGTAAATAAACACTAACTAGGTATTTCATTCTAGACCAAAAGGCTGTCTCTCAGTAAGATACCACTGGCACCGTCTGACACCCCACAGAGGAGCTGCGTATCTCCACTGCAACAATATTTACTTCAATTCAAGTGCTTCTTTAATGCGTTCAAAAAGTAGATAATTCTATACATGGTTATTCACAAAAATCTGTATTCAATATTTGCAACGCCCAATATAATAGACATAGAGGACAATTTAACATATAATTCGTGATATATGCAATAGTACAGTTTATAATGTTATATCACAAGCTCTTGATTCTCAAATTTATCGCTATGCGCCACAAAACATGATGTTGATTTGGTCAGATCGTGCAACCGTTTTCGACGATATGGTTTGAGTACTGTGCAGATAGCTGTTGCGATTATGAAAAAAAGATGGGAAGTCTATAAGACTAGGAGATTCGTGCCTACATTTTAAAATCTGCTCTTGAGTGCCGTTCTGATATAGGTACTAAGTCGAGAGTGCTATGCTCTACCTTACATCTCAATGCGACACGTCGAAGGAAATCAGACTAGACGCTTCAGACGCACAGTGGCGCATTTCAAGACCAAAGTTATCATATCATTTTCGGCGCACTAATTGGATGTAGAGTCAATTGTTCGCTGTATTATCTTCCTCTCGTTCTCTGTGCCAGGTGGCCCACATGAAGTTTAAGATCATTTACGTAGAGTTTGTGCTTAATGTTGTTTCGTTTTTGAGATCTATATTTAATATACAGAATACTAATGAGTTAGACATGATCCCTGAGGCACGCCCAAGGCCGCCCAAGCCTTGTGTTATTCTTAGGCTTGCCGGTGCGTTTGGGAATCAATGTCTTGATGCACAGCGTGTATCTGATAAATAAAATTGTTATACATCTCATTTACGGCATTACAGTTTATGAGTATATTTCTCGATGGAACAAGTGCCAGTTTTGCCATGATTTGGTCGTAATTACTTCTCCAGAAGTTATGGCCTCGATACCAAATAGGATGATATTCGAAATCAAATAAAAGGTTAAAGACATTGCGTTATGGTCCGAGGTCATCGGGGATTTAAAAACAGATATATCTTTTAATTTACTTAAAAAATTAAAAAAATCCGTAGGATGCTGACAGTGCACTTAGGAAATAGGCAAGTGCCAATTTAAAAGACATCATATGTGGTTCTCACACAATTACTTGACATTTCTAAGCATGTCCAGCAAACGAAGTGAATCCTGTGTAAAACACGGGTTGAATGAAACAACGCCACGGGCGAAGAAATACATGTACTTGGTGGGCATACATTTAAAACTGGTGCAAGCCATCACGCCAAAAACAGTTGCGGTAATGTTAATTGTTGGATGCCCAGATGAGCTCCGGGAGAAACAGAAGCCGTCGCTTCTTTGGAAGGGTATGCCGAGGTGTTTGCGCCAGATTGACAACAAAGGACAACGAGGTTGTCTCCTGTCCCGATCTCATCGATTCACCGATTCAGACAAAGTCGTCGCCCAATGCCGCAAATACCATGTGGTGCACTTCGAATGTACAATAAATACATTTCTGCATATATATATATATATATATATATATATATATATATATATATATATATATATATATATATAGTAGAAACGACTTAATGCATATAAACAAGAGTAACAACGGGTATTTGAACAACAGTTTATTGCATAAAAAGTGTTTTATACAGAAGGAATTTGGATTATGTGCTTGAAGCTCAGTACAATTTGCTGTGTTTGCTGTGTCTACTATCCGGGCAACCGTAACTGATCACTACCACTTCTCCATTCTGCTCACGCCGGTCTCTGGACTCGACTTTAACAAAAAAAAGCCCCAACAGGGCTCCACAAAAGAGCCGAGAGAGTTTCAAAAATAAGATGGGGCACGATAAAATGATGTATAACATATCTAGCAAGGAAATTAATTGGCTTCTTGTGTAAACCGTCAAGTAGATTTGTGATGGTGAAGTCATACGTGACTAGCTTTGTTTCGTTAACCAAAAAGCACCTAAAATTGATAAAAGTCAGAAGAAAAGAAGAATAATTTGTACACTAGATTGCGTGTATTTGCTACGACAATTACACAAATATGAATTACGCAATAGCTGAGGCAACTAAAATTAATGAGGACACATTTACGCAAACTCGTCTGGATCATATACTTGTACGTAGACTTGCAAAACATGCACACACATGTTTGTATATATGCCAACTTTTAAAGGTCCAATCTTTAATCGTACAAGACGGAACAGAGACACCTAACTTATAAGTGTAATGTTGGGTTCATATAAACATCTGATAGCATTAAAAGGTCGCTGGAAGTCAGCGACATCCATTGTTACATCCAGTTACAATACAATCACTAGGCATAAATAGAAGATAATTAAACAGCACATTCATGTCCTATCATTAGGCAAGTGTCTTGACAGTGTCAGAAAATGTATCCCTCCCTACACCAGCCATTTTACAGTAGCCGAAATTTGGCAATAAACTGTAAACAGCTTAGCAAATGTTCTCAGCTAAAGTCAACGCAACACAAATATAATAAGAAAATATTGTTAATTGTATTTGTTGTTGTTGCTGTCGCAACTCTTGTTTCTGTTTGCGTTGTTGTTAGTGCGGTTGTCGAGCCTGGTGGCGTAGCGCATTCGCGTGCTCCTCGTGATTGGAGGAGACACAGAGGTGCAGCACGGGTTTGAGCCCACCGTTGCACATTTGCATTTATGGGGTGCGTCTTACGAAGCAATGCAAAAGCAGTCCCGCAGGCGTTCGATGCCAGCTGAGGGTCCGCCCGAAAAAGTTGTTTTTGGTTTTTGTTGCGGTTGTGATCCTTGCTATTGTTGTTGTTGTTACTGCCGTTATTTCTGCTGTTTATTTTACGCTGTTGTTGTTTTTGCTGTTGTTACTGCCGTTATTTCTGCTGTCTATTTTACGCTGTTGTTGTTCTTGTTGTTGTTGTTGGTGGTGCTGTTGCATCTGATGGCTTGCTAGTGTTGAGTCGGACCGGCAATGTTAGCAGCTGTTATAAAACTAGTTAGCAAAGTATGCGCGAGAGGATCTGGCTGTGGTGCGTGGGGCCGTTCTGGAACAGTGTATATATAGTTCAGCCGGTAGGACCAGAATTCGCCGGACACGGACGTATCTTCTTCTTCTTCTCATTCTGTAGCAAGTAGCTATGTAAGGGCAGGTGGATAGCTACCGCTGCTTTATGGTCTAAAGACGAGCCGTAAGTGAGAGTGTTTCGACTCAACTCGTCGCCGTCTTTCGACTCTGCCCGTTGGACTCGGTGGCATGTTGTCTCCGTCGTCGTCGTTGTTGTTGTCGTTGTCGTTTCGGTTCTGCTCGCTGGACTCGGCTGAGACTCGTTGGCTCAACGAGGACCAGACCAGCTATAATGGCCCTGCGGTAGTAAAGATCAGTTGTCTGATCAGGTAAACAGCAGGATAGTGACTCACTCTATTTAGCGGCGTGCACGCACAGAGTAAGTTTCTCCACAACACACACACTCTCTCTCTCTCGATTCCTCATTCCCTCCCGTCTTGGCGTGAAACGGCCGGCCGGACGTCTGTCGACTAGAGATCGCCAAACGCAGTGCATTCATAGTCACTGCGTCCGAGTAGTGTTGGCCAATTCTGCTGTTTTTGTTGTTGTTGTTGCTGTTGTTGTTGTTGTTGCTGCTGTTGTTGTTGCTGGTGCTGTTGTTATTCTGCTGCTGCTGTTGTTGCTGCTGTTGTTGTTGCTGGTGCTGTTGTTGTTCTGCTGCTGTTGTTGTTGTTGCTGTTGTTGCTGTTGTTGTTGTTGTTGTTGTTGTTGTTGCTGTTGTTGCTGTTGCTGCTGTTGTTGCTGTTGTTGTTGTGGCTGTTGTTGTTGTTTTTGTTGCTGCTGCTGTTGCCTTCGATGTCGGCGACTATCTTCTTTCTCTCAGGGGATTATTGTCGCGATCAATTTACGACTTGTTACCGCCCGCCTTGCTCTAACGACGTTCGTTGACACCCTCCACTCCCAGCACCTTGTACTACTGCTGTCGCTGGTAGTGGTAACAGTTGTAGAAGTGGCGGAAGAAGTCGATGTAGACGTCGTAGTAGAAGTAATAATATAGGTACTTCCTCCTAAGAGAAATCACAACCGTCAACACTGAGCAGCAAAAACAAAGGGCAAGTGGAGGGATTGACTACCAATCCCTTGCAGGACGAGCGGATACGTTCGACAACATATTTACTTCTGTAATCGTAAAGGTAATGTGCACGTAGCTCTATGGAAAATCTATGCTGGCGACCTGGATGATTGGTTGCTAACGCCCTTTCTGCGCACGTCGTACGGTTTGTGTCAATTGGCTCATCTTTATAGCAATCACGTGCTTTCTAGACTATAAAGAGCGACAGCAGTAACAACAAAAATAACTGGACAACAACGACGTCAGCAAAAAAGAAAACAACAATGTTAGAAAGGAATGCTCCTGTCCTGCTGCTTGACAGTATATGTTACTGTCTAGCATATGGCACTTTGTTGAAGAGCTGTATAGAGACATGCAATCGGACAAAGGAACAGTAAGTTCTTCCTTAGCTCATCTATTTGATATGCAGACTGATGTTCCTTATGTATACTATATATATATATATATATATATATATATATATATATATATATGACATGACGTATGTATATATATATATATATGACATGACGTATGTATGAAGTTATGAAAACCTAAGTTTAATTTATTTGGCATTGTATATATAAGGTGGGTTCAAGTGGAAAGGTACTAAACGACACTGTGGGTATAACAGAATTTGTTTTTATTTATCGAAAAGTAATCATCAGACGCCCGACTACAATTATCCTATATCAATCGGCAGAAGGTGTGGCACCAAATCACACCTCAGGCTACACACTTAACTCTTCTGTCGGCCTGCGAGTTAGATGTAGACGGCATTAGACTGAAAACGGTTCTATCCGACGCCGCCAGAGCGTGGCCCGACGTGTTTCCGTCCGAGTTAATCGACAGTAAACTGGCCGATGACCAGTTTCGTGCCGCCAGTAGCCCCAAACTTGGCATTGCCATGTATGAGGGGGGAGAAATGTCTGTGTAGTGAAACAGTGGATGAACACGGCCTGCACCGGCTTAGTTGCACTACGCAGGGCCGCCACGATGCCATCAATGACATCATTGGGCGCGCATATGGAAAAGCCGGCTACCGAGTCTAGCTGGAGCCTCGTGGACTTCAGAGGGACGACAAGTGTCGACCGGATGGACTTACCAGCCAAGACTTGAACCGTTATCGGCCGCTAGCCGAAGACGTCACTGTCTCCGACACGTACGCCCTCGGCTATCGTGCACTAGCCAGCGCGGGCGTTGGCCACATCATCCACCAACGGGAGATGCCCAAATGGCGCCTATACGCGCATCTTCTTGAGGACCATGTTGTAATGGCGTTCGGTCTCGAGTCATCTGGCGTTTGGGGCAAGGATGCACTCAGACTAGAAAATAAGCTTGGGAAGAAGCTCTTCAAGGCCACAGCGGAGCAAAGATCGACCGTGTTTTTCCGACAGAAAGTGTCATTGGAGCTACAGAGAAGCGACGCCAGATTGAGTAATTCGGACTGTTTGTAGGGAAAAAGTGGGTTTAAATGCGTAATTAGATATGCTTGTAGGAAAAAAGTGGATTTTAATGCGTAATTTGGGGTGTTTGTAGGGAAAACGTAGATTTTAATTTGTAATTATGAGTGTTTGTAGAAAAAAAGTGGGTTTTGATGTGTTGATGTTATAAAAGTAATATATTAAGTAATAATATATGAGTAATATATTAATATATTAAGTTATTGTGATACATGTACGTATTGATGAAAATACGACCCTTGTTCAAAATATTATTAGTATTATTATTATTATTATTACTATTTATTCAATTTTTTGGTGTTTCCCTACAATTGTGGGATCTAAACGTTTACCCGCCTAGGCTCACCCCCACTCCTCAATCCATAAAGCCGATGACAGCGGCGGCGTTTCCCCTACACACTGCGAGCGAGAGTTGCTGACGCAGAAACTCACCCTCGCGCTGGTCACCCGTGTTAGCACTAATTTTGATACCTAGGTCTTTGAGGAAGATACTTGTGTTTTTGCTGATTGGGCCCATCGTTTCCATGGCGACGGGTACGAAGTGGTATCTTTTCTCCAGGTCAGAGTATTTGCGTTTTTTGCGATCTCAGCATGTTCGGCAACCCACCCTGACCGGGTAGCGCTATGCATCAAGTATGGCGGAGCCACTGTACATGATACCGTGGCATCCCATACCAGGCATTTGCCTTTAGACCATGGCGGAATAGTGACGCCGTCGGTTCTTTTGTCGTCTTCGAAGCCTAACCTGGGCTCTAGGGTGCTTGGTATGCCGGCTCTACGAAGAGCCTTCTTTAGGACTGCGTTGATTTCCGCGTGTCTGAAAGTCCTACCAGGGCTCTTATAGCAGCTTAAAGGGTGCAGTCCGTCCTTATCCACTGTTTTTCTACACGCCCTGCATTCGTATGGCGCACATATAGGAGCGCCTATTCTTAGGACGGCCATCATGCGGAAGGAGGTGTTTTTCAGCATGGTGCCCAGCTGCGGTGAAGGAAGTGCCCTTAGTTGCACTGCTGAAGGTCTCACGGGCGGCTATAAATACCGCTCTCTCTGTCGGACTGGGTGTCATCTAAGATCTTGCGAGCGGTCGTTTGACACTTGTAGCCGTCAAGCATATGCTGCGTAGGATGTTGTTACCAGGGGCCAGGGCCGATCGATTGTCTAGCTGCCAGCTCAGCTTCGTCCCTCGTTGCGCGGAGAACAGAACAAACATGCGGTTGTAACAACGTCTCTGCGAGCCCTGAGAACTCTATGGGAGAAGCAGCGTAGCACAATGGAGCAAGCTCTGCTACGGACCTTAGTCCCAACCCTCCTTCGCTGAGAGGAAGTGTGGCCTTTTTCCAGGATCTGTCAGTAAGGGCTACGTTTAGAACTTCACTCAGTGTCTCCTTTGCCACCTCGTCAATTGCTTGCAAATTATTACAGTTTTAGCCTGTGGGCGAAGTGCGTAGAATATAGTTTAATCTAGGTGACCCTTAGCTGTATCTCTATAGGCATAAGGTAGCCTGTGAGTGCATCGCCAATAGCCGAGTTTTTATAGACCAAAGGGCGTCTCTCTTATCTTGGATTGTTCTAGAGATCTTCCGAGAGCCAAAGGGCTCTCCTACGACTTCCAAGTCAGGCAGCTCGATTCTCTTTGTGCCGGGCAGGGCGTCTGCAATGATTTTGCATGCCTCCTCCTGTTCGTGGGAGGTTCCACCTACAGCTATGAGCTAGCATTTAGAGGCGTTGAGAGTTAAACCTCCCTCCTCTGCAAACTGTAGCACTTCGCGTATGTCGGAGGCCACTACGTTTGCCGGGCCGCCTAGTATACCATCGTCCAGATACCACACATTTAGTGGACTTCTCATACGGGACACTAATCCTGAGATTCTTAAACTAATTAAGGCGGGTCCAATCGGATCTCCCTGTTGTACTCCGTTGGCTGAGAGAAGAGGCTCACCCTCTCCCCAGGACAGCAGTGATGGCGTGCCGTAGCTTTGCTAAGCGGAACATTTTAGGAACTTTTGCTTTAACTTCACTAGGGATGACATCGCGTCGAATGGTGTTGAAGGCGTTTTAAAAATCTAGTTTTACCAGGACCCGTGGGGGCCCCTCTGCCTCCGTGAAAGCCCGAGTTGCGTGTGCTGCAGCTTAGGCTCCGCCTTTTACCGATACGCCAACCTGGTGAGGTGTCATCGCCTTCACAATTGCCGCCCTGTTGATGGCAATCGCTACTTTGGCAACCAGCCTACGTAAAGTGAGGCCGCACGCTATTGGTCTAATGGAACCGTCTTTTTTCTTCAGAGCTGTCAGATCTGCCCCATAGAAGATTGGGTGGCAAAAACCTGGCAGCCTGCCACTTAGGGTCAAGTTAGTCAACGAGCGCAGTTCCGCTAGCAGTCGTTCGGAAGAGGGTATCGTGCTGTCTAGCATATCTCTCAGATGTCGAGGACGTAATCCATCGAGTCCAGGGCCAGAGGCCAGTGAGAATGAGCGAACT
The DNA here is from genome assembly GCA_003439945.1 of Dermanyssus gallinae. Lineage (NCBI taxonomy): Eukaryota > Metazoa > Arthropoda > Arachnida > Mesostigmata > Dermanyssidae > Dermanyssus > Dermanyssus gallinae. The sequence continues at coordinate 48,457 of QVRM01001450.1, forward strand.
GCATTAACTACAAACTGTGCCGAGACGATGAAAGGTTCTTCCGAGGAAGGTTGCTCAAAGTTGATCAAGCGGTCTCTGACGTGAGCCGGGGGAGAGGGATGCTTGCTTCTAAGTTGCTGAGTCGTGTGGTCGTCGGGCAATGCGAAGGATTCTGTAGAATATAAAGTGCGTGCGGCGGAGCGTATGTCTCCCTCAGCTAACTTGCGTTCTGCCCTTGCGGCAATCTGAGGGTCAGAAAGGTGGTCTTTGCGCGACTGTGTGAGGCTGTGGTGCAGTCCATGTGCTGTCGGTGCTTTTTCGTTCTGGAATATGCAACATGTGTGTCGGCAAGGTTATTATTATTATTGAATGAATGAATGAAACACATAGCTTTATTCATGAGTGCTTGCAAATACACTCGAAAGTATACAGCCTCTGTGCTGCTAATTATTATTATTATTATTATTATTATTATTATTATTATTATTATTATTATTATTATTATTATTATTATTATTATTATTATTATTATTATTATTATTATTATTATTATTATTATTATTATTATTATTGTTATTGACGCCAAGGAGTGCGGACGTGTGCGTATGGAGCTCCGAGGGAACACACCTATGCGTGTGTGTGCAGGACGGTAAACCCAGCAAGTGACATACCAGAGTGATGCGTGTAACTCAGTGATCATTTTGGTGTACTGTGTGTGGCCGTTCGACGGAGAAGCCAGCGGCTAAGACGCTGAGAAGTTCTAACTATGACACGATGAATGCAAAACGAAACCACCAGCATAACGGCCCGGAGGCTCCGACCGGCACGCCGCTGCCATTCAAATTCGAATTCTAACGGCTGCCCAACCAACATTTTGAGTTTGGAACATTCAAAAACTCACCGCGCCGACAATAAAAACGGGATTTTCACTTGGAACCGCAAGGCATGAGAAGTGGACAGCCGCAGCAAAGCCAGCAACTGTTCTGTTTCAAAGGAGAAGCAACAGCAATGGCTAATAAGTTTCAATGTCCGTGGTGTTCGATGTGCTTTCCTACAAAGAGGGGTGTGTAGATTCACGCAGGAAGGACTCATAAGAAAAAGATAGCCGAGTCTAGTGGGCCAGCAGTGCTTCAACAGGCCGCTGCCACTCTTAGCAGCGTCTCACAGCCGCTGCCTTCTCCGCACGCTTCACAAGTAGAACCCTCTCCTCACCCCGCCAGCCAGTCTCCAGTGAACGGAGGCCCGACACCTGATGATCACCTGCCGCCCTCTTCTCCTCTTTCTCTTCACAAGCTACTCGCCAACGCCAAGATGACACGCAAGGTGCTGCGCAGGATCCCAAAGGGAGCGAGAATACCCTTGCGCGGACTCTTCCACCGTCTGCTTAAAGACGTCGTGAAAAAGAATGACGAAGCGAGCTGGACCGCGCTGCTCACCCTCGCCCCAAAAGTCCTCCACGTCGAAAAAGAAACCCAGGGAGGCCATAGCCTGGCCAGCGTAGTCAAAGAAAAGGTGGCCCTTTTCGAGGGTGCCGCTCTCACTTGCGTGGAAGCTGAGGGTCGAGGCAAACGTATATTGACGGATAAAGCTCGCGCTCAGATCGCTGCTCACAAGCTTTCCATGGATTTTAATGTGCGAAGCGCTATTAGGATCTTGTCTTCCGATGACACGATTGCGCCCGTAACGGAGGAGTCGATTAATGAGATGGTGGCAAAACATCCTCCTGCTCCTGCAGGGGACGTGGTGCCACCGTCCCCTTTCGGCTTGCCAGCGGTCGGGTCGTGCTCAGGCGAGGATGTTGCCAAGGCACTTCGCTCCTTTCCATCCGGTGCGGCGGGAGGCCTCGACGGCCTCACGCCTGACCATCTAAAATGCCTTCTCCCTGCTAACGGAGACCACAACGATGTACTGGAAACACTCGCCAAAGTATGCGACATCATACGTAACGGGCAAGTTCCGGAGGCTGTGAGAAACGTGATATATGGAGGGTGGCTTATCGCTCTGAAAAAGAAAACCGGAGGATACCGACCCATAGCCGTCGGCTGCACTCTGCGAAGATTGGCCACAAAGACCCTGCTTCCACAGGTCAATGTGAAAAGCTACCTGCAGCCACGGCATATGGGGTACGCCACTCAAAATGGTGCAGAAATAATTGCTCACACAGCTCGCACCTTTCTCGAACACAACGAAAAATGCTGCCTCCTAAAATTAGATTTTAAAAATGCGTTTAACTTAAACAAACGAGGACATCTCTTGACAGAGATTTCCAAGCACGCCCCGGCTCTCTATCCAATGATGCACCAGGCATATAGCAAACCGACTCCCCTAATGTTTGGTGAGGTTGAAATTAGGTCATCAGCCGGTTGTCAGCAGGGAGACGTAGCGGCTCCTCTTGCATTTAGCCTGCTTCTGCATCAGTACGTCAAGCAGGTGGCATCCAAGGTCCCTTTGTTTTACCTCGACGATGGGACCCTTCTGGACAACGATCCTTCGGTGTTACTCAGAGACATCAAGGATCTCCGAGCGTTCGAGCAATGGAGCGGGCTGCAGCTCAACCCATCTAAATGCGAGCTATTTCTGCAGGGTTTTGAGGACGAAGAGAGACAGCAGGTGATCGCTGAATTTAACAGCAACCTCCCGGGCATCCTTGTAAAGGATCGATGTGATTTGGACCTGCTGGGTACGGCGGTGTTTGCCGACATGATCGGTCCGATACTAGCCGAGAAGGGAGAACAACTTTCCCGGCTTTACCAGAGACTGGGCCATCTCAGTAGACATCAAGCTTACTTCCTGCTCCGGCACGCAATGGGAGTGCAAAAGGTCCTGTATGTACTACGGACCTCACCTGTCTTCCTTCTACCGTCAGAAACTCTGAACCTCGACGACCAGGTGAGGAGAGCCCTGGAAAACATCCTTGACCTGACGCTTGATGATAAGGCATGGACGCAGGCAAGTTTACCGGTCCGGTTGGGTGGAATGGGCATCCGTTCGGCCACGGACCTTGCCTTACCTGCTTTCCTTGCTTCGTCGCACAGCTGCGCCTCTGCAGTGGCCGCTACTGCCGGCGGACTCATCAGCCACCAACAAGACGCCGCTCGGATCTGGGATGCGCGTCAGTCTGGTCGTCCATCTGAGGAACAGGTCACTAGGCAGAAGGGGTGGGACCAAATCGCCACTCAGGCTACCCACTTAACTCTTCTGTCTGCCTGTGAGTTAGATATAGACGGTATTAGACTGAAAGCGGTTTCATCCGACGCTGCCGGAGCGTGGCTTGACGTGTTTCCGTCCGAGCTAGTCGGCAGTAAGCTGGCTGATGACCACTTCCGTGCCGCCAGTGGCCTCAGACTTGGCCTTGCCATGTTTGAGACCGAGGCATGCCCGTGTGGTGGAACGGTGGATGAACGTGGCCTGCACCGACTTAGTTGCACTAAGCTGGCTGGGCTTACGCAGGGCCGCCACGATGCCATAAATGACATCCTCGGGCGCGCTTTCAGACAAGCCGGCTACCGCGTCACACTGGAGCCTGGTGGACTACAGAGCGACGACAAGCGTCGACCGGACGGCCTTACCAACCGAGACTGGAACCGCAATCGGCCGCTGGCATGGGACGTCACCGTCTCCGACACGTACGCTCTCGGCTATCGTGCACTAGCCAACGCGGGCGTCGGCAACATTATTCACCAACGGGAGATGCACAAACGGCGCCTATACGCGCATCTCCTTGAGGACCACGTTGTAATGGCCTTCGGCCTCGAGTCATCTGGCGTTTGGGGCAAGGATGCATTCAAACTGACAAAGGAGCTTGGGAAGAAGCTCTTCGAGGCCACAGCGGAGCCAAGATCGACCGCTTTCCTCCGACAGAGAGTGTCATTAGAATTACAGAGAGGCAACGCCAAGATGATGTTGAGTGGTCACCGACACTCAAGCAATAAGAATAATGTAAGCAATATTGTAGATATTATATAAGTAATATATTGATAAGTGTGATACATGTACATATTGATAAAATAAACACTTGTTCCAAAAAAAAAAAAATTATTATTATTATTATTATTATTATTATTATTATTATTATTATTATTATTATTATTATTATTATTATTATTATTATTATTATTATTATTATTAATATTATTATTTTATTATTATTATCGTCATCTTAGCCCCACAAACTCGTTTCGTCGTCTGTCGAGCACGGCCCGCCCGCCGCTAGCGCCAAGTTATTTCGCTGACCTCTCGAGACGAGTATCGCCACGCTTTCGAGCATCTCACGCATACTCTTCTGCAGACTTCCGCGTCTAGGCATGCACGGCTTCATTCCGCAGCAGCAGCACTCGAGAGGCGTTAATGTGTTGGGTCGAGTTTCAGCTAACTTAGTTGTCTTCCGCCAGTTAAGTACGTAGCAAGCGAGTAGTCAGGCAGACAACCGTCTGACTATACGAGAGCATGTAGCCAAGGCATGGAAATCGTGGAACACACAGATCACCCTAACAAAAAGGCAAACCCAAACAAACATTGCACGTCATATACCGATAACGCCTGCGCGCTCTTTCCCTTCTTCTCTGTATCTCTCTTTCTCGCTCTGTTTGCCTCTTTAGTTTTAATTAGACTTAGTCAAAATGTAATAAGATTGTCCGTTTTGACCAGTGGAACAAGTTTCATTGATCGGCCGTCTCTTCCGTCCGTTTCGTGTCGTTGAACTTGCGTTATCTCGATCGTGGATGGTGTAAAGGTCACGCCTATTCGATTTTGATATTCGTAACATATTCAGCGTGCGTAACGCGGTCGAGTGACGCAGTGAGTGTCCTTTTGTTATGAGCTCACCTGTCGGATAACTACTCACGTGGTATAACTTTAACTGCATGAAAACCGATCGATTACGCTATCCGTACCACGTCTTGACACATTGAGTTACTGCTTGATTCCAAGATGATCTTGATTGTAAACCAGGCGTGAAGCTCAGGCGAAATTAAGAGTTATATAAAAAGCTTACAAAGTAGATGGGAAGAATGTGCCTCTAACACCCAACATTATAAACGAATGCTAAAAAAAACTAAACTGGTCTATCGTTGAAATGCGTAGAAGTTTTATGTGATAATGCTCAGTTCCGCCGAATCAGCTTAGAAGTGCAGAACGGTGGCCTGCTTCTACATATAGTTTATTTGTATGGGTAATTTGCATATGTTTACCCCACAATGAGAGGTAGAAAGTTATTTGACTTCCGATCTCTGTATGTTCCTCTGCCACGTGCCAAGTAGCAAGCAGACCTACATTGTCGCAAGTTGAGTCATTGTTATCCGCCTCCTCCTCATAGCTCGAACGTACGAATTCATAGTGCGTAGCATTCCGGTAACTTCAGTTACTGTGTCAAGTGAAATTAATGTAAGTTTAACCACATACATAAACGCATGTATACATACATACGAGTACATACGCAAACACAACCAGCACACAGTTGCAGGTAGCCGAATCCGTTTCCTGCATCGACATAGGCCATTCGTCCGATGATGATGATGATGATTCGGGTGATTGTGAAAGGTGGCAGGTAAATCGGATAGACAGCCGAAGATTGAGATTCGGGGTGTCATCGACCCGGGCCTGACCTGGGGGGGTGTTTCAATTTCCCTTTTATTGCGGCCTCACGGTGAAACCAGGTGCAGCAGCGGATGGCTCTGCTTCGCTACACTTGACTGGGCGGCGACCCCTTTCTTGCCGCTTACCTGAGCGACGTGACGCCCCCCCCTGATATAATCATCATATTCCGCCTCATCTGGCAGATCGTGGGCGGCCATGGCCGATTTACCATGTTTCTTATTTGCAATCAAATTGGCTGCCTAAGCCGGATCGGCACCCTGGCCGCGCCTCCCGCCGCTGAGTGGCAAAAAGCTCTGAAGTACGGACGGACTTATTCGTTCATTCATTGGGCCAGTCGTGTCAGCGAGCGTCAGTCTGTCTGACAGCAGAGACGGTATGCAACACATGCTCATCGCAAGGGAGACGACGCGGGCGTCGAGGTGTCCGCCCACGAGGTCCGGCCGAAACAGGCCTTTTTAGAGTTGCAGAACTAGAAACAGCTTGCTTGCAAATAGCGTCACTTCGAGCAAGGCTTCGACACATAGACATTTTGTCTTCTCTTTTCTCTTTGTTTTTATGTGTCTCCGTTATTGGATATATTTGTGTGTATCTATACACGCAGATATATGCAAATTCATATACATGTACATAAATATAATTTGCAACATTTTGCAAAATCCAGGTGAGGCTACAATGGGACTCATGCCTGAAGACTTTGGATTGTTATAGGCAATTCTGTACTCAGTGCTTGGCAAACTTAAATATATATATATATATATATATATATTGGGGTAAGAAGATGCAGTCGTTTTACATGATTATGTTTAATTTGCATATTTTTACTTCACAATGGGGTGGAAACTATTTGATCTCAGTGAAATTGACGTAGCACTTTTGCCGATTTAAAAAGGTAATAATCGCATCTTTGCGGCAACGGCAGAAGAAGAAAGAAAACTTTGACTCGTACGTCATTGGCGTCAAAGTTGTGGTCCTGGTGTACCTGGCGGTGAATACGTATTCACAGCGCCCCGCAGATGTAGTGGTCGACGCAACCGAGGACCGCGAGACACTCCGAGGGTCACCGGCTGGGTTCAGAGCGGCAAATCGTCTTGTAAGTCGTCGGTTACGGGGGGCAGCCTCGTTGGGCCATCCAAGCGCACGTTGGACAAAAACGAACCCCCCCCCCCCCCCAACCTCCCCACATAAATACATGTACAGCTATCCAACTACGCGTTGAAATCCCGTCACGTGACGTACGTAAGCTATGCAGAGGGATCTATCTACGTGGATCTATTTATCTATCTTGCTGTGCGTATCTATCTGTCTGTCTGTGCGTTCGCCTTTGGTCCGCCCGCAACTACAAGATCGACGAAAAGCGCACAGAGACGAACGATAGGGATAACCGTCATGGCGTGTTCGGGCTGGTTGCAACTTTCCTCGTTTCTGCCGCCGCTGTCACTGCGGCCCCGGCGCGTGAGGGGGGCGACGTGAACAAGAACTTGTATCGGTGAGGAAAAGAAGCTAGCTGTGCATCTGTTTGCATCATCATTGTCGTTGTCATCGTCGTTGTGCGGTATGAGGTGAACGGATGACATGCGGCGTGATGGTGATGATGGCCGTGCTTCAGTCGGGCTTGCATCATCCTGTCCTCGGGTCCTTAGACCTTAGAGGGTCCTTAGATAGACGTGAACTACTGGAGTGAGAGAGAGAGAGAGACGACGGAGGGAACGACACGTTGGACTGGAAAAGTCTGGAGGAGAGGTGTCGGCGAGAGGAGGTGCCGAAACAGAACGGCAGGCAGCCGCTACCTCTTGCAGCGAAGTCTTTGCAAAAGCAGCTCCCCAAGCTCTGCGGTGCAGTCGTAACAAAGCAATGCTCCTCAGTGCTTGAACAGATCCAGAGACCAGCGACGACGACGACGGCGACGACGAGAACGAGGATAACAACACCGCCGGCAGCTGGGGTGGCGGCCGTCGGGGGTGGCCGGGAAACACGTACACACATGAGCGATCTCTGCGCGCGTCGAGAAGATACGAAGACCGACAGGCGAGATGAGAACGAAACGGGCCACCAGAATGGAAGAGCCAGGCGATGGAAGAAGAAAACAGGCGGCTGGGCGTACTAGCAGGAATAGCAGCAGAAGCAGCGGCACTATTACTATTACTACTACTACTACTACTGCTACTACTACCAGCACCTACACTAGCTGCAGGCGGACAACGAGCGGACCAGAAAGAGTTAGAGAATGAGGAGGTTGAAGGCAAGGCCCGCATCCATTCGTCTAGGCCCGCATGCTGTCCGCCGCCTGTACACTCCCGTGTAGACGGATTACAGACGATGAACGAGTGCGAAACGCTGCTGCGTTGCGCTAAGCTAAGCTACGTAGACGGATGCCGTAGCGGCATGTTCGCCCCTCCCCGGTGACGAACTGGTGCACCCCGCCTGCTCAATATACCCGACATAGCCTCTCACCCCCCACTCCCTCTCCAAACGCCTATGTCGGTGTATGCTAAAGCCGCGACGATTCGATCGTGCACTGGTGCTGCTGCTGCAGAAAACGCCGAAATAAGACGCCGATACGGCGACGTAATGCGTCGCGTGTAAATCCATCCAAACACGCGCACATTTATACATGTGTCGGCGCCTGCGTGTCTGGGTTCAACGTCAACTATAACCACAACAACATTAGCAACGACAACAACCACCGCCGTAATTCATTAGTTTGACGCAATTATTATTACTGCAATAACAACAAACGCTTTACACGACGATCACGGCAACAATTAAACGTACGTTTAATATCAACATCGGCACCAGAACAAATAGCAACATTATCAACACCGCCGTAAGCTAGAACTATCAATATCGATTATAGCAGAAATAATGGCAAATAAAACACGAACGGGGCGTGAACACGGACGAGATATTCAACTATTTTCCACGCTCCTGGGTTCGGTCTAAACACAGTCGTCTAGAGAGTTGACTTCGACGGCTCTTTATTTATGTCTATGAAATGATAACTGCATTTATCGTAGACGAAACTGTTGTAAATACCTGCTCCTTTTGGTGTGTGCTAACACTTCTGTTTGTAGGACCGCGATGCGAAACGGACATTAAGTGGTTACAACCCCTACTGTATGCCAGTCACCTCTGGGGCAGTGCCATGAGGTTGTAATTATTTAAACTACTTCAAGCGTTTAGCGCCCTCCCGCACGTGTAAATGCACAGACTACACATTTAGGTCTTTAACTAATATGTGGACAAAGCTTTCCCGGTACTATATATACAAGCTGCTATACGCAAGTGGTCGCATTTGTGCGATTCGAGGCAGGATAGGCAACGTATGAAGACATGATCTTCTAGCACGTCGCCACGTTACTCTCGGAGCACTAGCACTTGAAATCTCAAATTGACAACGATGTATAAGCTGAAGTTCGGAGCGACCGAGATAAGCAGTCAATACATTTATTAATCTACCTTGCAGTTTGTCGTCAACGTCTGCTAGGATGAACGACCGTTTATCGTGTTTTAATTTATCGTCACATTAGTGTGTCTATGGACGGATGTGTGGGTGTATGTATACAATACTATATGCATACAATAAATGCGTAGATTGCAATGCTAGGGTATTCGTTCATGCATATCAAGGAGTGTAGTGAACAACGACAACAACAGTGGCACAGTTTCATGTTTATGACGCCGGACGGACAGTTCTTATAACCTTACTTGTAATATAATAGATTTAACGCTTGCTGTAGCCGAAATGTTAAAGCCGACTGCCATCTAGAGGTAAACATTGAGTATTCCCATTTTTACCCAGCTTTCGTCGCCTGCACGATAAATCTTGCCTCCTGTTGTAGCAATTATGCCATCATTAGCTCACAATTGCAGGTAAAGCCATCTAACGGCTCTTTCTAGAGTTAACACTACAACTGCTGCTTTTATGCATCAACAACGGTTTGTCACAAATATGTATCTTCTCACCTCAGCGTCCTAGACGAGGTGCGTTAACGACATTGTAGTGCACACTGATTTCTGTGAGTCAACACTTAATTCAAAGCTATGTAAGCAGGCAGTTTCGGCAGTGATTGTTACCAGCGAGAGGGGGGGGGGGCAAGCTCATGTATATATATATACCACCATAAATGACCGGACGATCTCGAAATGTTCGGCGAGTTTAAAGCGCCTTCTAATTGCGTTGCAAATGTAGTTCAGCAGACGCTCAACGACAACCTACGAGGTCAAATGGATCTATTTCGAATGGGCAATTAGTTCATTTCGACAAAGTTCGTACGGTTTGTGTGCGGGCAGTGCAGACACCTAAAATTGCACTCTTAACTCCCTTTTACCACCTCCTTGACTGGTAATGGATGGTCAGGGGCTAGTCGTGACTCACTCCCTCACTTCCACAACAACGAGGCTCCACTGCGAGGGAGCAGAATATAAGAGAACGGAGGGGAGATAGACCGAGAGCAAGGGGAAAGTGACAAGCTGCCACAGCACAACAACTCTAGTCGGCGTCCAAACATTAGCCTACACAACGACTGAGTAATCCAGAAGGCTCAACAAGCATATGGTACAACCTACGACAATCGACCAACCGAGACCGTGGCACAGGGGGGCCGTTTGGGCCCTCCTGCATGTTTCTCGATCTCCATATAGCCTCAGTGAGGAATGTTTATGTCCGCGACAACATGAGACTCACAACGCGAGCCACGACGCGTTTTCTCGGAGTTTCAGCGCTGTTTAGTTTGATACTTTGCAATACTTAACGCAGATTCAGCGTTACGACTACCATAGGTGTGTATACTCCCGCTGTTGTCGATCGTCGCTGTCGTTGACGCTAGTCGTTGTCCTATACGGTACGATATCACATACAGCAATTTCTAACAGTCGCGCCAAGATGGGAGCGTGAATCTTTTTTCTAAATCTAAACTCAGCATAGCTTGTTTGATCGCCATCTCTCTATGCTTATCTGTCTCTGCCTACATTACACGCCGCTCTCGACAGCCGTCATCATTGCGACGATTATTATTTCGTTATATAATTATTAATGCGTTCGTTAATTTCCGCAGTTGTGTGGACTTGTGTGCCTGCATATGATGACTACGCTAAGCTATGCTGCGGTGCTGTGCTTATCTGGGAGGTGCGAGATCCGTCCGAGAACAACCTGCCACGGGTCGGGCGTTCCACTTATCGCGCATCGACTTGTCGATACTTTGTTGTAGGGCTCAGTTAGGACGCACAGCATGGACGCGCTGAAGTGAGAAACAAGTTGGGCTCGATGAGACCATGTCCTGTTGAAGAGTGAAGTGAAGTTGCACCGCCTGTGGGTTTGAAACTTTTCGCTGGTCTGGGCTAGACGTGTCGATATGTCGGATGCTCGAACATGGGCGGACACGAGGAGAGGCGCGCATCGGGCGGCGCACGGAAGGCCTTTCTGGCGCGGGCTTGCTGCTGGCACTGCATTGGCTTTGGTCAAAAGGCGACATAAATTAAATCGCCGAATGCTTCTGAAACATAACGAAAATAGGAAACACATACATGCACTAGATATCATCGTCGTTGCAGTGTTCTATAAGATAGTGAGTGATCTTTACATAATCTATAGGTGTATCTACCCTTTAGGGCTTACTTTTTAGTAAACTCGCACGTGCATAGTCACCACCGTTTCATAACGATTATGTCCTTTTCTGGCTTATGCAGTAGCTGTAATATCTATTTGTAAACTTTAAATCTTTTCTTAGTAGTCTTAGTAGAAATCACCTCAACATCTATAGGCCATACAGTGCAGGTCTCGTACGCTGTCCTTTGTACGTGTCCCGTGTTCTTACGTATGTATTGCTCCTATTTTACTTTTACGAGCCTTCGATAAAGACGTACAAGAAAATGCTTGGAAGGGTACTGTCAGCTTTACATAACGGTTGCCTTAGAGATCTCTTCTTGCCATGACTGCGAATATTCTGTCGTCCCTAGACTTCCATTTCGGTCAGTTTGACTTAACTGATTAACGCCAGCTTACGCTGGAGCACTTTGTTGATATGCAATCATATACGCGGAGCTCACTTGATAAACTCCGAGGCTGCGGCTTGTTCGGAACTAGTCAATGAGCTGACGAGTTGGTATGAGAGGTAACCAGGTGGGCACAAGCAACTTAACCTAATCAAGCATATTTAATGTCGAGTGCAGGTTGTTATGTACGTAAGTAAAGTAAGTCATGTCTCATTGGGAACTAAACGTAATCATGACATTCACCATGTTGAATGTATGCAAACGTATGACACTAATGTGACATTATAAAGATGCCTTGATGTTGTGCGTTTACATTGTGGATGTATGTGTTTCCAGGGATGAACTCACTGGGCTACACAAGGACTCACCTGAATTTTGTCGTCGCGATGTGTCGTTGCTGTGTTTACAGTCATAGCTCCCGTTGATGTGTCGTTGGCGAGCTATGTTATGCAGCATGCAAAACCGAGGCCTGACAGGCTATGTGCGTACAACGCATTAAACACAAGTCATCAGCAATCGTTGGTGATTTGTCGAGGAAACCGACACACGGGGGCAGACTGTTGTTGTCCAGGACACACCAGGCACACACCCAGAAATGCGTAAGTCTAGTTGTTCCCTTGGACTCTGTCTTAACGGTTCTGACGGCACCTATGAACGTCGTTATCGGGCCACCGACTTTAAGCTAGCCAACACCTTGCCGGCTCATGGTGGCGTCATGATTAATGATTCAGCACGTTGATCTATGTGATGATGCACATGTGTGTATGTCTATTAGATACGCGTTAGCTATATATGTGTGTATATATATATATATATATATATATATATATATATATATATATATTGTATATATATTTGGCATCACTTGCTTAAATTGTCATTGGCTTTCTGCCATCCAAGGTCAGAGGTTGGTCGCTTTCATGTGGCGATGTTCTCCAGCCTGTGGTCTATGGCGGGTCACCAAAGTTCCCTGGCGAACGGTCACGGTTGTTCCTCGGCTCGTTGTCGTCGTCGCCCCACCCGTCGCTGATGACGCCGAATCCTTGGCGCCCACTTTTTGTGGCGGCAGGCGCGGCGGAGATGGCGGAGTTGATCCCCCCGCTGACTGCGCCGTGGGCCCACCGGGGGGTGTCGGAGACGGACTGCTTTGCGCCATCGACCGCGACGCTGATTCGTCCGTCGCTGGGCACTGCGATCTGGTGCTGGTGCTACCGCTGCGGGATGATGGAATCTTGCGTACGCCAAGATGCACTTGGCGCTCGGCCTCCTCGAACGAATCCTGCAACGGGTCACAGGAACAAGCCGAACATTGTGTCGTTCCGTAAATACTTTGAACGCGGTAAGCTAGGTACGTGGGTGTTTTTGTTCGTGCGTGGGATATATATATATATATATATAAAGAGAGAGAGAGAGAGAGGGAGAGAAAATTGGGAGCGGGAGGAAGACTTTCGCGTTCTCTGGCTATGGCTCGCCAAAGGCGTGACTTTTGGCGCTTGAGGATATTATTCCAGCGTCCTCTTGATATTCTATATGTGCGCTAAGAACACGAATGCAATTCATATAGTCAGTGAATAAGTGAATACTCGACAGTGACACTGCAACCTCTAAATGGAGAGCGTTGGAGCGAAATACGCCGACAAGATACGAAGTGTCTTTTAAAGGTAGCACACGATAGCGCGATCCACGCATATCTAAACATTGTAAGAAATTATGGGTATATACTGAACGTTTTACCAAACATGTCTGCTATTAGTCTACGCGTTGACAAACTACTGCTCGCAATATACAACAACAACCATAATGAGGCTCTAGACTTATTTTGATCTAACGTACATAAGTGTAAAAGTGTCAGACGAATGTAAACTGGTGGTGGCTGTAGGAGGTTTGGAGCAACAATTGCAGGAAAACAGGTTCGCCGCGCTGAATACGTTACAGAGTGCAGCACGAATGCCTTAATCGTTTAGGACCGTACTACAACGTGAGGCCTACAACGTGCATCTGCCAATCTGTGCCGGCTTTTTGGCACGCCCGTGTTAATTCTACAGACAGCGAATCACTGAATCGGTTGTCGACGTCTCTGCCCTAGTTATATTCACCTTGTATTTTTTGTACTTTGGGGCCAGGTTGACGTAGAGGATTGTACTGAACTTGCAATGACAGGGCTCTGTCCAGGGGTTCTGGAAACCAGAACAAAACATGCCACAACAGCAACAGGGTATCTCGTATTAGTGGGTTTTGGACTACCAGCGATGACAGACTGACCTTGGCGATCACATTCAAGGACGTTCGGTTCTATCAATGAGCTAATCTGAACCTCGGATCTGACGTAACTGGCCAATTAGATGTCTCGAAAACATATCCTCGACAGTAAGCAGAGCGAGGCTTTACTGATGGGCCTCTAGATGTTAAGTACTTTAGGAAGGTATATATGTGTTAGGAATAAATTATGTTGCAAGTATTTGGGATCTAGTATTCAAGGTCTACGACTGAGAGTGAACTGGTCGTAATCGGAGGCGTTAGCCAGAATCACATTGGCTCCCTCGTCGGATGGGTATCTGTATGCAGATATCGCTTAATCAATTACTGAATATAGCTGGGAACTCTGTGTCCTATCGACCGGCGACATAAAATACACAAGACAACTTCCAGAATAAGTTGTGCGTTCCCGCGGATTCGTCATGTGGCATCAACGTCATAAATGACGAAGACATGTATTAAATAGCTCCTGTGTATGTGTGTGCCTAGTGATATATATATATATATATATATATATATATATATTGATAAAAAGAGGGAAAGAGGAAGAGGTAGTTTATACATTTCGTCTTCTTCTTTTATCATATTACATGAATATCAGTCATTGAATATATTATATAACTGAATATTCGCAATTGAAAATTAGTAAAATTAATAACGGCTATATATGTATATATTTAGTAAGCTTTTCATTTGATGATATTGTTGTTGACGTCAGCGTCGTTGTCAGCATTGTTGCTTCGGAAGTACAATGGTATATCGCTGTTGTTGTAACAAGTAAATCTAATTTGCAGCAGTGAATCTAACATTATGCAATCTACGCCTTTCCTGTACGCTAAGCAGTTCGAGAACAGACCTGAGATCAGCGACAATGAGTCGCTGGTGTACAAGTAGGCTTTGTCCAAATGGCCATAACTAGAATTCTTAATATAGGGCAAATCGTCGTTCATCAGTACATGGTTATTAGTGTATTACTGTTTAGACAAGCTAGAGATTGGTGCTTTTGTTATATGAATGAATTGCTGAGAGACTGCACCTTCGATGACTATATATACTATTTACGATACAGGCGTTTTAAGAATATTCTCGCGCGTCGTTTTTTGATACCATCGTATTTTTAATAAATAATTTAAATCATCTCTTTAGAACATATACCGTACCACCGAAGGCATACAGGGATGCAAATTAGCCTCCTGAGTAGATTTTGCCTTGAAAGGCGTAGCCATACCTCTAGTAATAACTGAATAACCTAATAAATTAAAAAAAATGTATATATATATATATAAATTTTAATTTTTTTTAAATATAACATTTTTTATATAACAGCAACGTAAGAGCTAGTGGAACTGACCTTCCGTTGCGCTGTTAGATCCATCTGACAGCAAGCCGCTCTTTCAGATCTGTCGTCGGCCACTTCGGGTCTCGGTGGCGGCTCCGAGGGTAGGTCGTACCTCGCTGGGGGCTGCTGTAATCGTCTGAAGCCGATCCAGGGCGCGAGCGTTTCCCAGAAGGCACTCAAGATGCTCCCGACAAGCGCGGCCGTTGAGGCGGCTCCCCACCGAAGTGTCCTCCACGCACGGCGAGCTATGGTCATTGTGTCCCTGTTTTGTCCCGTACTTGGCTCAGGTCAATAGCGTCCGCCGCGGATGTATCATATTCTCTGTCCGGCACTCAGGGTCTTATTGCTAACAGTATTAGTGGTCGGTTACTGACACATCTGCTTATTCGCGGCGAGCATGTCCAACATACGCATGAAAACGACCGCAGTCTCACACGATAACTCGACCAGATCCTGTCACTGTTAAAGTTCCGACCGTTCGCATCTCCGTTCGCTGATATTCGTTGTCTTAGGCGTCAACACATCAATAACGCAGTCATGCAGGGGTATCGATGCCACTGTCCGTAAGTTGCACGTAAAATCTCAGCCAGCGCTGAACGGTGGCGGTTACCGAACGGTTATGCGAAGGTCCGGCGGTCGAGTCGAAGATTTATCGACCTGTCCCCAGGTGAATGATCCGTCTGAGGTGTCAATCCGAGAGCGCCGGGGTGAGCGTCCCAAAGCGGCAAGACATCGGGGGCATACTCATTCGTTACCGGCTTACAGCGGAGGTAATGCCGGCAACGTGCGGCTTCGTTAGTTTTGGGGGGCAGTATGTTTAGTATGTTTCAGTAAGGCTTGCCCTCAAAACGATATCAACGAAGTGTCTTTTTGGACTAAAAGAACCATTTCTATTCCGGAATTGCGACACTGTCATTATTGTTGTTGTTGTTGCTGCTGCTGCCGCTGTTGCTGTTGCTTAATAGGTGAGGGTTCAGTGCCATGCTAACCATACAGCCTTGCAAGCGCACCAGCACCATTCCCACAGTCATCACCATCGCAGTAGTCACAATCATCATCATTTAACACCAATACAGAGTACTCCGTCGGATACGTGACTTTCCAGCCTCACGAAACACAACGAAAACACAATGGGCGGTCTTCATCGCTACTTGACGTCTGCAACAGTCAACAAAGTTCGCTTAAGCATCACAAGCCTGGGCTCGTGAATGAAGTCGACGATCTTGGTGAAGGCGACGACGACGACGACAACGGCCGAAAGGACGACAACGACAATGCTATCTCCACGACGAAAAACAGAGAGGAACCGCAAGCTTTTTCGCGGCAGTAGCGTCGAGCTGGCTCTGCGCCGCTCGGCCTGTGGCGAGGGCAAGCAGAGCCGCCAGCCAACAGGGCCTTCGGTTATGCTCGTTGCCTTCGTTTGCATCGGCTACAGCAGGCCACGGGGAGCGGCGTCGCCGCTCCGCCTTGGCGTCTGCCTTGGCCGCTAAACGAGGATGGAAATCTTCTGCGCAAACCGCGCCACATGTTAATATGTCGGCTCTGTAGCGAGGTGGGTCGGTCGTGTTCGTCTGACGCAGTGGCTGACGGCGATCGTCGTCGTCGTCGTCGTCGTCGTCTTGGCAATCATTGTCGTGGCGCGCGAAGCTCGTGCTTTAGGGGCCTAGGCTACCACCATCTTGCTTTTCTTGATCATCGCGTCAGCCATTCCATCACAGAGCATAGCATCCATCCACGGCGCCGCCACCGCAGTCCGACGCCGTCCGACGCCCAGAGTGTTGTTAGCCGTCAGATTCTGCCGTCTCGCTGTAGCGGAGGAGGAACGGGTGGAAGTTGCAGGTCTGCCTACTTACTGCTCCTACTGCCGACCTGTTGGCGAACGCTGGCGAAAGGCGTTGCCGTGGCGCCAATTTCGTCTCCTCACGGTCATCAGGCCAAGATTAACGATGAACAATGTAGGCGACGACGCCACCACATACGCCATAGGTGGCGCTGTAGTACCATAGTTTTGTTGTTTTTGTTGTTGTTGCTGATGTTGTTGCTGTTGCTGATGTTGTTGTTGTTGCTGTTGATTCTATCGTTGTCGCTTGAATGATTGTTTTAAGACTCAGGTTTAGTGCGTTTGCTGTTGTTGTCTTACTATGACTACTAGAATACTAATGTCTTTCGTTCTTGTCTCTATAATCGGTACCGCCGCCATTGTTATCTCGTCAGCTTGTCATTTATAAGCGAGATAATCTATGTAGATTTTTTAGACAGCAGACTAAAATCAAGTTTTTCTTCAGAAAAACTAAAAGAGTTTAGCTTGTTTGCTTTGAGAGCTGCTTTTAGAGAGTGAGTGAGAGCATATATATATATATATATATATATAAAAGTGCTATTAATAATTCATTGAGTTGTTCAGGTGCGCTGGCCGTACTTGCATTAGTATTGATGATCATACCTGCTGTAACTACAGCAACAGTATTTATAGGTTTGGTAGTTTCAGCTGGTCTGTCGTATATACATATGAGTAGATAAAAGTATACAAGCAGCTGTAACGACAATAATTATAACCATTCTAAACACAACCATTTATATCGCTGTTGTTCATCATTGAGCGAATACAAAGGAGTAATTTTTAAACCAAGCCCGAAGGTAACCATTTTTGGACACACTTGGTCTTGATACAATTCACTAAGCGAGCCGCCTTAATGACAGCGCGCAGTATGACAGCAAGATATAATACAGTAAAAGATCTACCAAACAGAGACTCTGCTTTGTTTGCATGTTCCATGCACGATGCATTCCTAGTCATGAGGATGCTCACAATTGGTGTTAAAATGGAAAACACACTCGTTTATATGCATTCATATATATATATATATATATATATATATATATATATATATATATATATATATATATATATATATATTAAAAGTGACTTGATTGTGTTTTTTCATGTAGATATGTGTACTCCGAAGTACATACAATTTATACATGTATGTATGTGTATTAATATATATATATATATAGATACATACGCCCTTTATATATTAAAGGTGACTTGATGGTGGGTATTCCTGTAGATATAACGTATATATGTATACTTAGAAATACATACCATACAATTCATACAACCACCATGCTCTAAATAAACTGTGCGCGTCGGATGAGCGATTTATGATGAAAGTGCTTCATCTGCGGCGCGGTCGCTGCGTCTACAACGGCTGTCCGGCCGGTCGGCTCCGGCGGGCTGCAGTCGCAGGCTGGTTTGCGCCACGCTAAGCTACTCCGAGCAGCACAATGTGGGCGCTGTGTGTCTGTTTGGACCGCCCGCGCACGGCCTGAGGACGACCCGAGGCGCTGGGTGTGTGTCTGCCTGCTTGGAAGGGGGGTGGGGGGGGAGGTGACGGTCTGTTCACCGTCTTTCTATCGATCGACCGACAGACAGACAATTTCTCCCCTACTTGTCCACTCATGCCGTCGCAGCCACATCGGGGGTTTGATCGCGCGGGGCTGGATGGTTCCCGGCCAGCGCATGGTAGAGGCGGTGGTGGTGGCAGTGCTTGTGGTGAGGAGATGAGCAAATGCGGGTCGCAGCCAACCTAATGCAAGGGCCGAGATGTCCTGCGTCCCGCGTCCTGACTGCTGTCATTCAGCCTCCTGTCTCCGGCTCGAGAGAGAGACGGTGGGGGGGGGGGGGGGATAGGGTGAACGACCGACTGACAGTCGGGGGGAGAGAGGGAGCCTGTGGCGGCCATAAGACGGCGCGAAATAAACGGAAGGGGAATTACCACCACTGATCGAACAGTCACTGTTTAAGCAAACGAGGTTTTGCCTCTGAAAGGAATAGGAAAAACAGGGCGAGACATAGAGAGAGATACAGAATAAGGGAAAGAAAGGCGGAGAAAAAGACAGGGAAGGGGGGGGAAGAAATGCAGGGGAAAAAAACAGATGGGGCGGACGAAGAGGAAATAGCTTAGGGAAGAAAGATGACAACGGATGGAAGAGAGAGGCTTCGAGATCTATCCTGATGCGTTTAAAGAAGGATAACGTGCGTTTGGACGAGGACTGGGACTGCTGACAGCTTCGTTGCGCCTCATTCATCATAGGCCGCGAGCACCTCACGACCATCACTATCATCATTATCATCAGTAGCTTCCACAGCGGCGGCAGCAGCAGATTACAAGCTACATTGTGGCCTAGGATCTATTGGACTGTTCTGGTATGTTCGCAGGAGGATCCTCGTACGTGCTGAGCGGCTTGCATTAAGCTCCCGCCTCTCTCCACCCACTACCGAACGAAGCAGTGTGATTGTGTTAGTATAATCTAAGCCTTTCCTAGATTTCTCTTCCATTACACAGAGCCTGCAGTGAAATCAGGCCACATTCGTATCAGGCCTGATCAGAACTAACGCCTATCAGACGGCAATGTTGTTGACTTCCAACGCATGGCCCTAACGGGCATGGACGCGCAAACAGACGGCGTATAACAGTAACTTCGGAACGAACATAATCCCTACCGTATGAAATTGATCCCGCTAACATCTGCACCTATGTTCGTCTGTTCAGGCGTTGTCAAAGTAACCCATCTTGAATCAATCATCAACCGTCTGCTCAATCAGTCGTAAAGAAGCATAGCCGCCTTAAAAAAGAGAAACGGACAAATGAAATGCCAAATAAAATTGTTAGTCTAGGAAAGAACGGGATAGTGATTAAATGAGTGCTCAATCGAGACCACTTGCCATGTAACTTGTAAATCCTGTCTGTTTATTTTGTTCATTTATTGCGTTTTACGTAAATTCCCAGTATGACAAGCGCTCTAGAGGAAGGACCAACCGGCCCTCGGAATGCTCAGTCCGTATGCTTTCACACCGCAGCGGCAGCAACAGCAGCAGCAAACCGCACTTCAACAGGGCACAAAGGAGGTTCCGGCACAACACCAAGAGTTTGCCATCAGTATAAGCTACGATACGGCCTAGTCGAGACTCTTAGCTAAACTCATGTCAGCTACGATGAGACCTTGTAATTCTACGGTAATATTCTCGACGTTTGCATCTAACAACGAGGGAGCTCAGCAGACAGTGTAAGCTATCCAAAATTACGTACGTAGTCATTGGGTACCGTGATCCTGTTAGATGATTGCATCAAATCTGTGCAATCTGTCGCAGTGTGTCGAAGTGCGCAAGGCAGTAACAAAGGATAATTGAACGAGAGAAGAGATGTATGCGAGAGACAAGAAGAAACGCACGTGCCCGCGCATAAGCCGGTCCTCCGCTTTCCATAGTGATGTCAGACCACAAGAGGTACAGCCACAGCCCAATGTCAAATCATGTGCACTTCATAACTAAGCTAATATATATATATATATATATATATATATATATATATGGTGCGAAAAGTAATCTGGCCGAATTACGTTAAAAACATCTAATAAATATAAGTATTTATATAAATAGAATATGATTTAATACTTGTGCATCTTGTGGCTGGTGGATTATATGGCCGATTTCTGGATGCATGCCCACTCGCGGTGCTCCAGTGTACAGTCTGAGACAGCGATTTTTCTATTTGCGAGTAGTTTATAGTGCTCGTTTCTACTGTTGGCATTTTCGGTCCAATTTAGACATCCGCCGTTTCGTTCCAGCCACACTCTTACAACTAATTAACTTGTCGAAAAATTGATATTGCGAAGTGCCAAGTAAATCGCATCTCTTAACCAAATGTATTATATGAACGTCTATATATATATATATATATATATATATTCTTACTAGGAGATAATCATGTGGGAGGCATATTGAGTAAGCAAAACCAGACCGTGCGCAAGCGGATCGTCGATGTTTCGTACAGGCCCAGGCTAGGTGCTGTGCCGGCCGTGAGACACACAATAGCTTTCCAGTAGTGGGGTGTGCTACTTCTACTTCTAGTGGCATTTAGCACACGCTTCCGGCAATAGATTCCCCGGGGATTCGCGAGACGGGAGACGGAGACGACATCGGATTCGATGGCTGATTAGAGGGCAATCGCGGGGGGTTGAGACGACTGGCCGTAATAGGGCAAACGACAGCGACATTAGCGTCACCTGGCGGAGAATGCGCGACCTACGATTATCGGCATTGCTGGTGTTGTTGAGGTCATCGTATTGTTGACGGATTGCATACGAGGTCAACGGCAAAATGGCGCGCTCGCGACGTAATATACCGCCTATATATATATATAAATATATCGCATCATATTGCCTCGGAGGATCTAGTTCGTTGACATAATTTAACTTGTGACTTATTTGATATATGTATATATATATATATATATATATATATATATATATATAAATATATACTATTGTATATTTTGCCCAATCTGGTGTGGAAATAAATCAAGTGAATAAATATATATATATATATATATATATTTACTATTGTATATTTTGCCCAATCTGGTGTGGAAATAAATCAAGTGAATATATATATATATATATATATATATATATATATGCATAGCCTCAATACATACAGTCTATAAGTACTTTGACTTGATACAGTGCAAAAATAAGTTTCGGGCTCTTTTAAAGCCTACTCTACTACAACACTGCTTTTCTTCTCGAAAAGCAATGTTGTAGTAGAGTAGGTTTAAACACCTAGTCCTAACTATAACGGCTTTAAACTTATTGAAGGTTACAACAATGTATTCTTATCGTTTAGCATTATTTCGAAAGTTGTGAAAGTTTGACTGCCATTATTTGCAAATTGCAACAAATTTATGATGGGCAATTTTTAAGAAAATGCCTCTCAAACGTATCACTGCTTGATGCGTATTTTTTATACGAAATGATTGTCTTATTGCACAACATATTCCCCGGTCATAAAACATTCATTTTGTACGACCAGAAGTGGCCGCCTTGCGGTTTAACAGCTTTAGACTTTTTTATCTGGGTTTTTTTTCTCCCTATTGCTGAGCGATTTGCCACGACGCGTTCAGGATCAGTCGGTACACGTGAAAACTCTGCTATATGCCGATGATCTTGTGATTTTTGGAAGAAGTCGGTTTCACGTTCAGCAGTCGCTGGCAAGGCTGTCGTGGTATGTGGAAGAGGCTGGCCTAATGATTATTATGGACAAGACAGAAGCCATGAAATTCCGACGCGGTGGCCGTCTTGTGGCTTCTGATGCTCTGCATATAAACAGGACATCCTTGAAATATGTAAACAATTTCAAATATCTAGGGTTGATACTACCTACAAACGGTCGGTCTTTCGTGGAGCACATTACGGACAGAGCGCGCCGAGCGCTGGTTGCGAGTGTTAATATACGAACTCCTTCGAGACTATCCCTACGAACGACGCTGTCTTTGTTCAACTTGAAGGTAGCGCCAGTCGCCTCCTACGGAATACAGGTCAGCTGGGATTTTCTCTCGTCGGCGCAACTCGAAAAGCTCGAGCGAATTAAGCCGGCATTCCTAAAACGAGCTCTAGGTCTGCATCGTACATCGCTAAACAGATACGTTTATCTGCTATGTGACACGCCGTTGCTTATAGAGGATTTAAAGCGTAGATTCAAGCTCCCTTCCACGCCGGCCTACACGCAATTTATCAGCTCTTGGGACGGGAAAATGGCGGAGATCGATCCCGATTTCTATAGCACGGGTGCGATTACCTCTGAAATATGGAAACAAGCCGGACGAACGAACCGACGCGTTCTCACGCGCTTTGCTGTTCATGGCTTTCATCACGTTTTATGCGGGACGGGGGGGAGGGGTTCATGCACCTGCAGATACATGTATCTGTACAAGATGTGGTGAAAGATGGCCCAGGTACCACGCGGCATCGTGTGCTGCGGTACCGTCGTTGAATAGCCTATCAGATGCGACTCGGCGCAGCCAAGGTGCGGACGCACAGGAGGTTAGCTTTAACCGCTTTTAATATTTTTGTAATTATTTGAAACGTTCATACAATACAATTGTATTTTTAAAGACACAAAATAAAATCTATATCATTTCTGGAGTTTTTTGTTTATGTGACGGAGAAAATTAGATGCTGAATCACTGAGGTCCAGTCACAGCTATGCCAACCCGTGATTGTAAAGCCGAGGAAGGCATTTTTCAGATGTGTTGCTTCATACATAAATCTTACATACTTACTAAATGAATAAATAAACATTTTATTTGGAGTTGGTCTTCCGCTCTTATTGGTGCTTAAGAGCGGTTGAACACTATATATATATATATATATATATATATATATATATATATATATATATATATATATATATATATATATAAAAATATAAAAGCAGGCACAGCGATCTGCCCAAGACCGTGGTGGGCGCAAATGCGAGATGACCATCTTACAGCTAGCTAAAAGCTGGGTTAGTTGGTAAACGGTAATTGACAGAATGGATTGAAGGCAGACTATACGGGGCAAAAACAAGGTGCAGGAGTAAGACGAGCTTGGATAACACCGAAAACTCATAGACGCTTCGTCGCCACGATCGCCGGCGGTGTCATCATCACGACTTCGTCACGCCGGTAAATGGAATTAAATACGCTTCAAAACAGCGACAGCAACAATCGCAACAACAACAGCAAGAGCTTCAACAATAACGACAGCAGCATCAACAACAAGCAGTGGCGGTTGACGATGCATTCTATTGCATCGTATGCAAATTTAATGTGATAAGCCCTATGTGGGATCTGCAGTTCAGAGATGATGATCGCATGTACAATCGTGTTATAAACTCATCGAATATATCAAACTATTTCAGCACGTGCTCAAACAGTCTTAGAACAGCGGTAACACTATGTCGCAAAAACAAATTGCCAAGATAGATTGTGTAAATAACATGTTTTTGTGGCGGATGGCCAGGACACTGAGAACTCAAAACGGTAACGGCGCAAGTGTCGACACACAACTAAACTGACTGTTGTATGAGTCAAGGTGACAATTTGTAAAATGTAAATATTGCAAATAATGTCCCATTTGACAAAATAAAGGTGCACTTGAATTGAGGTCAGACGAAAAAGTAACCACGTGTTTCTTTGCCGTCACTACAGCTTCTATTGCCACCAACAAAATTATATATCTGGAGACAAAACATTGAAAAATGATTCTAAACTTGGGGTAGGGAATTCGTTGTTAGTTGGCGGATAATAGCGATTAAGAAAGCGATTACAACGTACGATACAAATGGTAATAATGATAAGTTTAGATTGAATCACAATCGTATGGTGAGTGACGCGCTGTTGAAAGAAAAGCAAATCGTTTGACCAATGACCCTAAGAACGAAGAAGTATAAATTTTTTTTTTGTGCCGTCGATTTCCACTTGTAGCATGACAATGCTCGACATCCAATGAATCCAATGAGTGATCGTTTGATTGACATGATGAGCTCATTTCGTTTCATTCACACAATGGCAGCTTCGGTGCGCCAGGCAATTCTTCCTCTCGTCTTCCAGTCAAGTTGTCGTTATAGTGCAAGTGTATAGCAAGTGGGCCGGTGCGAGGCTGTTTGCCTGCCAGCGCTCAAGACGAAGCCTCGGTCGGAGCGCCGCGGTCCCTTGAAGCTGCCTACATGAAGCTGAGACTACGTGCGCGCGAAGTTTGTAATAATAACGTGCGACCAGTGTTCAACGTGTGCGACCTTTGCGACCATGCTTCAGACGTGACCTCGCAATAACGGTCGGCCGGTCGGTCGGTTGGTCGGCAGGCAACAGATGTCGTGATATACGTCAGCACAAAATTAATTCCTAGATGTGGCAAAGGATGAACGACGATCGTGAAGCAGCAGAACATTCGGCAGGCGACAGTGCGCTCGCCCGCTGACATCTAGCTCAAAATGAGCAGCACCCTGCCTAACTAAAATAATCATATCGAGAAATACAAGATGATGATGATGACGATGAGGATGATAACGATGATGATGCTGCTGCTGCTGACAATGCTGATGATATGATGTGGCTAAATGACTCAGATTCAAATGTATGATGCGATTTTGTGTCCAAGTATATGTGGCAGTTTCGTTCCGTGTACAAGACGCGACGTATTACGTTCAGTGAAGCGAGCAACCCTAACTGTAAATATATATATATATATATATATATATATATATATATATGACGGATCTGAGCTTCCTGGGCCTAGTCGGCCTCGAAACTCTGAATCAGATGGCCCCTATAATCCATCCCAAAAAGATTTTATTATATCCAAAGTACAGGCCCTCACAAACACATTTCCCAAACGCAACATAATTTCAACAGACCTTACTCATCTGTCAAATATAATTTGCTCAGGTGAGGACCACACTATCGCCTTAAACGACTTTCTGAACAAACATTTTACACACATTGTCCGACGTCGTGCCTTTAGAGAAACTCCTTCCACTGAAGCGCGAGTATCTAAAAGGCAACAGCGACGTCAAGACTACGCAACCACTCAAAAACTTTTTAGCCAAAACCGATCCAAATGCGCTCATGAGGTGCTGGACGGCAAACACACCATACACAACATGCAGGCCACCGAAGTTGTAGAACACTGGGCCAACACGATGACACAACCACCCCCTGAACCACTCCCTTGCCGTGTACTCGTATACACTCCCAACTCTGATCTCTTTAAGGTTACCCTCCCTATCTCTCTAAAGGAAACCCCCGTAGCTCTCCGCGGATCTTCTAAAGCACTAGGCTTGGACAGGATTTGTCTTTCGTCTCTCCGTAAACTCCCGTTAGAAGTAGTCTGCTGTATTCTTAACATACTATTAATTAGCGATATTGCCTCAGCCCATGAAACTGCTCGCTTAGCGTTCATCCCTAAAATTAACAATGCCACATCTCCATGCGATCTGCGACCCTATCTATTAGTTCATACTTTCAACGAACGCTTAACAAAATTCTCTCTAGACGCCTCCAAAACTCTATTAAGCTTCTCCGAATCCAGCGAGCGTTTCTCCCCTATAATGGTACCTTCGAGATCTTGCGGTTCTGGATGGTATCCTTAACGATGCCAAGTCTGCAGGACGTGAGCTCAGACTCGCCTCAATCGACCTCCGTAAGGCGTTCGACATGGTGAGTCATGACTCCGTCCTGTGGCCACTCCGGACTCGCGGATACCCGGAGGTATTCATTAATTATATCAAACGCTTGTACCTCTCATTTAAAACTCTCATTGAATTTGGACAAGAATGTCGCACATTTCGGCCAACTAGGGGTGTTAGGCAGGTAGATCCTCTGTCCCCCCTTTTATTTAATCTAGTTCTTGACGACATTCTTTCAAAATTAGACAAAACTAATATCGGGTACCAACTTACTGATGACTTCCGCCTTATGGGCTTAGCCTTTGTAGATGATCTCATCCTCCTAGCCTCCACGAAATCTACTCTCTAACGGCTCCTTAATATTGCGGACCCTCTTTTGAAATTCCGAGGCCTTGAAATTAATACTAATAAAAGCTTTACTATCTCCTACTTATTTAATAGGAATCCCTGAAATATGTAAACAACTTTAAATATCTAGGGGTGATACTCCCTACAAACGGTCGGTCCTTCGTGGAGCACATTACGGACAGAGCGCGCCGAGCGCTGGTTGCGAGTGTTAGTATACGAACTCCTTCGAGACGATCCCTACGAACGACGCTGTCTTTGTTCAACATGAAGGTAGCGCCAGTCGCCTCCTACGGAATACAGGTCATCTGGGATTATCTCTCGTCGGCGCAACTCGAAAAGCTCGAGCGGATTAAGCCTGCATTCCTGAAACGAGCTCTAGGTCTGCATCGTACATCGCTAAACAGATACGTTTATCTGCTATGTGACACGCCGTTGCTTATAGAGGACCTAAAGCGTAGATTCAAGCTCCCTTCCACTCCGGCCTACGCGCAATTTATCAGCTCTTGGGACGAGAAAATGGCGGAGATCGATCCTGATTTCTATAGCACGGGTGCGATTACCTCTGAAATATGGAAACAGGCCGGACGAACGAACCGACACGTTCTCACGCGCTTTGCTGTTCATGGCTTTCATCACGTTTTATGCGGGACGGGGGGGTTTCATGCACCTGCATATACATGTATCTGTACAAGATGCGGTGAAAGATGCCCCAGGTACCACGCGGCATCGTGTGCTGCGGTACCGTCGTTGAATAGCCTATCAGATGCGACTCGGCGCAGTCAAGGTGCGGACGCACAGGAGGTTAGCTTTAACCGCTTTTAATATTTCTATAATTATTTGAAACGTTCATACAAGACAATTGTATTTTTAAAGACACAAAATAAATTCACCTATATTCTCACTTATTTAATAGGAAGGAAGGTAAAGGTTTTTTTAACACCGTACCAGAATTTAACGTTGGAGAGCGGCAATTGCCAGCTAAAGGTATGAGCGATCGATGGAGATATCTTGGAGTCGACTTTGACAGCAATGGCAGAATTAACTTCACCAAGGATATACTCCTTAATTTACTCAACAGACTCACGATAGCTCCCCTTAAACCCCACCAAAGACTCATATTTTTGAAAGACTTTCTCATTCCCCGCCTTCTATATAAACTGGTCGCCGGTCCCAGACCATCTTACGCACTCCTTAGCGACCTAGATAAAGAGATCAGAAAGGTTGTTAAGTCGTAATGGCTTAAGCTCGAAAACTCGGTGCCGAACGCCTACCTGTACACGCACACAGTACACGGCGGTCTGGACATCCCCTGCCTCCAAACAATCATCCCCAGACTCCGCCTCTCCCGCCTGACAGCATTACAACACTCCACGCACCTTGAGGTCCAATGGATGCTAACCACCGAGCACTTCAAAAAAGACCTTGCGAAAACAAGACTTCTTTGCGAGCGCCTGGGAACCTCCATTGAGACCGCTACACAAGAGACCGATTACTGGTCTCAACAACTACACAACACGTTCGATGGGGCACATTTTAAAAAAGCACAGGAAACGCCCTTTGTACATTACTGGATTAAGGGTATACCCTACCTATCTGGTAAGGAGTGTTTAAACCTACTAAAGCTCAGAATCAACGCACTACCAACGCGTGCCAGATTGGCCAGGGGACGCCCGGGCTAGAACAAACGTTGTAGGCACGGGTGTCATGCGCCTGAGACGTTGGCTCATGTCGCTAAGATGTGCGATGCAACACACAAACAAACTATAAAGAGACATGACGACGTCTGTGATCGCGTGGCGCATCTTCTCCGCGAGAGGGGTCATGAGGTGGTTCGTGAGCGAGTATTCCGTCGACCGGGCGCACCAAGTCTAAAGCCCGACCTCGTAATAACAACACCTATCGGGGTCTGGGTTTTAGATGCCGAGGTTTGTGGCCCGAACCGAGACCTGGCAAAAGCGCGGCAGGACAAGATCACCAAATATGACGCCGAGTTCCTAAGGGCGGCGCCCCCCGACCCGCAAAAACCTCGCAGATTCGGATCCATCACTATCTCTATGAGTGGTGTATGGGACTCCGAATCTGCGAGGACGCTCTTAGGGCTCGGCGTCACGAAGAGGAATCTTATGGATCTTACTGTTTTAACGTTGCAAGGAACCTTGAGGATATACCGCTCGCATCGGGTCCATAAGCGCGGGGGCTACCATCAAGCAAGGACGCGGACAGCTGATTCTTAACCTCATGTGACACCTTTTTACCACAATTTTAATTAAGGCGAGCACTGCCGAGTGTGCAAACGTATTGTAAATGATTAATAAATCATCACAATATTATATATATATATATATATATATACATATACATATAATTGTAATTTTTATTAAGGAATAAAAATGGAGCTACAATTGTCTCCCGAGACCGTGTGTGCACCGGCGATATTACTCTATCTCGCATATATATATATATATATATATATATATATATATATAGGGTCGTACACATTGAGGACAAATACTAATAAGAATAACATTAAAGCTATATTTGTAAGGTATGTAAGGTCTCACCGAGTAAATAAATGTATTCCGTATATGCTGCCACCACGTCCAGCGGAATAAGAAAATGTAGCAGCCAAACAGGACGCGCCAAGGACGTTTGTTTTGCTTCGTGATATTTTGACGCCGTAGATATGAAGGCTCCGCTATCAAAATGCGTGGTCTTTCTTCTCACCAATTTTTTCTTTCAAAAGACCTGCCGCTTAAACAGCTGACTGTTCTTCTCGTATTTATTTTTTACTCGTATTTATTTATAATATTTGCCGAAACCGGCGCTTCAAGATGTACCAAACCAGCTTTTGCAAGCAACAACACATCGAACTCATAAGCGTCGTTCGTGTGCCATGGGTATGGCAACGAATAGCGTAACTTCAATAGCCACATCTTAAGCGATGTCACACTTAATTTTGCTGGAGAAAGCCTAAAGTGTGATCTAAGCTATAAAAGTAGGCCCAGTGCTATGCGTACCCAACCACCGACGACAAATGATAAAAAGGCTGCACTTAATGGATTTTTGTCAAAGATCGGCAATCACCAGTAATTAATTAATTAAAAATATTGCTCCAGAAGACAGCAAGGAGAGCAGCCAACACGATTAGCATCGAACAAATCACCTAATTCCGTTGCAAATTGATGGTCTATCTGAACAACGCGACCAGATGTGAGGCTCTGTTGCGTTTCTACTGCGTCCTCTATTGTTGTATTTCCGTACACATAACATCGATTTGGCTATCCATCGATGTGAGACTGCGTTTTTTTTGTTGCTTACGGCAGATCAGGCATCAGCAGCAGCCGCATGAATGTTGCTGCACTGCGTTTTGTCGACCGGACAACGTGTCAATTACAGCTGCTTGAGTACGTCGTCCGACACGCAACGATGAGAAGCCAATAATCATCTCTGTGCATCAGGACACCGGAGACAGAGCTCGAACGTCGTGCCATGACGCAAACGCCCGCTACGTCATGGTTCGCCATAGCTACACGCGGGCTTGCGTGTCACGTTACCCATTAGGGCATGGCTCTGCAGCATGTAGTACAGGGCTGCCGTGTTGTCGTTATTATCGTGCGCCTTGCTGCTGCTGCTGCTGCTGCTGCTGTTGCTGCCGTTGTTGTTGTTGTTGTTATTGTTGTTGTTGCCGTTGTTGTTGTTCTTAGCGTTCGAAGGGCAAACCCCTGCTCGTACGCTGAATGCAGAGGCTAGTGTTCGCGTTTCATGCATTGGATGCCTGTAGTTATTCCCTTCTTTGTTACGTCATCATACAGCCTTTGTCTATGACGTTATCTAGTCGACGAGCTGACGACCTCGAGGTCGAAGTTGACATGTAGTGTTCTAACGAGCTTATTCACTTATCGTCGATGTTGCCTACTTGGATTGGATGCTTCGCAATGCCTGGAATATCTACAAGTTACTAAAAAATAACTGTTTGGGGGTCGTTAGTTTTAGTTCCAACGTAGGTGTCCGTATTTTTCTATTCACATCCACATACAATATAATCGTTCCTGATACCTGAGGGCATCTGTCTATTCCATATATAAATATTTAAAAAATATATATATATATATACACTTTTTTTTGGAAAGATAAATTTACAGCTTTATTTGCTTATATTCAAGAGGCAACATTTGTCTCCTTAATATACATACATACATATGTATATGTATATACTGTATATATATATATATATATATATATATATATATATATATATACTCCCTATGTATGTATATATAAGGGAGTATATATGTATATATATACAACCCTTATATATACATACATACATATACTCAGTTGCTGCATATTATAGTATTAGCATTATTATTTTGCGCCTAAATACTGAACCCTCAACTCCGGGGTGACAGTGTGCATTTAATTATGCATTTATTTGTTGTATATACAGATCCACGTTTTTATCTTTTTACTATTAGACTACTTAATAATTAACATTTATACGCTTAATAGACATTTTGATACGATTATGTTGTTCCTGTATTTTCCTAGGGGGAGGGGTCTATATATAAGGCATTTCCGTACTCGTTACACTAGTGTTGTTTACAGCGCTGCTGCAGGGAGGGCAAGGCTCTTTATTGGAACCGTCTCTCGTTGGCTGAAACGACATTTCCTACGAGGCTAGCGAGGCGTGGTGGTGCGATGGTACCCCGCATCTATTTACCAACTTCTTCAATTATCCCTCCTCTCTGTGTGCCAGGCATTCTTCCTCTCTCCCTCCTTCGTCCCAGACCCGACCAGACCGTGCTTTGTGTATACCGAATGGGGAATCAGGTATCGCGAAGAGAGCTCCTTTTCCCTGTCCCAAGGGAACTGGTAAAACTGAGCGGAGCAGCAGCAATGCCGTGGTCCAGGGGCGGGAGTGGAGATAATCATCAAGAAGAAGAGGGACTCTTTCTATCAACGAGGTTGTCCAGCTGCCGGCGTCGCTTGCCTCGTCGTCACTGTGTAGCTTTGCCGAACAAGTCGTTTCTGATGTTTTTGGCTAGCCGCGACAGCGGTCGGGCTGCCCTCCTAGGTCTAGGCCGAACTTTAATATAGGCTTTATTATAGTCGCTATCGTGGGGCCGAACGCGCCCTTCAGGGTCTGACGGCCTGGTTCCTTTGCCAATGTCGAAACCGTCTGTATCTTTTTTGTTTCTGCATGTGACGCTCTCTCTTTCTCTCCATCTACATCTCTCCCACTTGTCTTTCTATCTCATCTTGGGTCGTCGAAGGCCAGTGGCAATCGCTCGGCAGCCGCGTATGTGTTAGGACACCCGGCGGCTGGCTGCGACCACCTTGTGCGGTACAACGCGGCAACTTAGTCACTGAAGCGCTGCCTTAAAGCCAAGCTGTCCACCCCACCCAGGTCGAAGACGTCTTAATACCTGATTGAAGACGACCCGTTCGAACTTCGCTGAGCTGATGTAGTGAGATAAGAAGAAGAGGTAACGTGATAGTGGTAGTCGTAGGGGTAGTCATAGTATTTGTATTGGTAGTAGAAGTAGGAGTTGTTGTTGCTGTTGTTGCTGTAGAGAAGGGATACGAGAAGGAAATGAAACAGACGGGTCAGATAGCTTGGGGCGTACAGTGAACGTGATGGGGCTGTCACAGGGGAATAGCCACTGACTGGGCCTTGAGGAATGCGGGCAGGTTCCGGAACGACCCAATCTCCAGGTGATTCCCGGCAGGAAGAAGCAATTCCAACTGGACTGCTCATAAATTATTGTTGATGACCTAGTTTCCCAGCGATCGCTCCTTCGTACGAAAGCACATCTCTTGCACTCGCCTTACAGACTGATAGCCTGTGGGCTCTGGCCGCTCAAGTACTCGTAAATCTTGGTGGCAGAATTCTACTAAGCACTCGTCCTGCGTTTGAGCACCACCAGCTATAATCTCTAAAGATGCTCAAGCAGGCGGCAGTTAGCGGTCTAGAAAACCCGTAAATTAATTTATACAGGGCGTCTAAAAAGTTTTCTCAGACGCCCGTTATATATTAATTTGATAAACACTGATTTGGAAATAGAACCCAGCAGGACACGAAGTACTGCTGTAATATATTTAGCGCGGTCTAGCATTATTGTACACGTTTTTTCTCCAATGTGACAATATTGGGGCTGTTGTCAGCCAATATTAACCGCAGCTTAGCCCGCTAAAATGTACTGTAAATGTAGAGGTTGTACCGATTGTGATATATAGGAAAGCATTCGCAGGCAGGCACATTTTTAAAAACTACTTATGTATACCATCTATATGTATACTGTACCTCTACGCTTCAAGTACTAAAAATATGAATATATATATATATATATATATATATATATATATATATATATATATAGAATATAATAGAACACGTCTTTATTTAACGAATAAAGGGTAGAAGAAGGCTGGCAGGCGGCGACGCCCACGAAGCTGCCTTGTTGTGCGTTTCTCTGGCTACGCGCCAGGCGAACATATTGATTATTTCAATATTTTTAAATATGAATGATATAATATAATAAAAAACACATAAATAGTTCTTAAATAAGCATACCTTTCCAAAATTGTGCAGACAATGAAACACTGAGCCACCGAGCGATAATTCTCAATGCGCTGTTTAGGCTATTTCTTATGTATCGGTGTCACGATTCTGTGTTTGAAAATATCTGGAACTACGGCGTATGACAGTTTAAAAAATAGGCTTTAATGGCTCCGCTATTTTTTTAAATATCTGTACACATCGTTTACATCGTAGCAGTCTAAAAATAACGCATTCTCATCGATGAGGCCATTAACTCGATGTTTATTGTTGAAAGTTGAAACCACGTAGCATTTTAATTGTTTTAGACACGTCCATTTTGTGACTGAACGGGATGACCTTGGCATCAGGGCTGATTATAGAGTCACGGATGTCAACGTTGTCGACGGTGTCAGAATGAATGGTACAGAAAGATCGAGAGTGGAGCCAGAACGATGCGTGAAGCCATTAATAAGTTGGATTAGATTGAGCCCAACGATGCAGTTTAGAAACAGCTCCAACTGAATCAGCAGAGAAGTTTTCCGCAGCAGCTCAGTTGATTCGAGGTAGATTAAAGTCGTCAACGATGACCACGAGTCCGTCAAATTAACAGTTGAAGTTGATAGCGACACAGTATTCGTTAATGTCACCGAAATTTGAAACATGGAAACAGCAGAGACAAAACTTGTTGTGCGGAGCGGGTAGATCGACTGCGATGTGCTCGACGGCTATATTATATGATACAGGTATAACATTTAAACAAGCAAAAACTAGAAGAAGCAAAGAGACAATGTACACTCATCCGCCTGTCGAAGCGCGATCCAGCCGGAAAAATCAAAAAATATTGCTGAAAGTGAGCTAAGCGCCCGCTATGGACTGGTTGAACCAGGTCTCACACAGAAAAATAAAATCAACATGTTTTTATACACTGTAATAAAGAATACAATCAATGGCACCTTGTTTTTGACACTGAACGAGTGTTTGGGAATTACCATTTAGGTGTCCATCAATCGTTCTAAGGTTGCCTCGGTTGGGCTCCCGATAGGGGTTGGCGGGAGGGACTGTCGCAGTCAGTAATAATAACGGCAGCAACACCATCAAATTTCTCGATCACGTTCTCGTGAGGCAGACGACTGACGAGGAATCTGATGACAGCCCCCGACGCCCAGAACTTGGGATCGAGCACTGTAATCTCGTTCTCATATTGCACAAATAGACAGCGAAGCGAGTATGTATTTGTATCGTAGTTTTCAGACGAACAGCTAATCTTTAGGCTTGGGCGCGATAGTCGGAGGGACGTTCGAGCCAGTGACGCTGGCCGGGGGCAACCCGAGAAGTAAATGCGCGCTTCCTCTTGTTCCAAGAAACGATGGGGATAGAATTCTTGGCTATAGCTGCTGTGCCGATAATAATTGCTCTCCGAGCGTTTGCACTTAATCGAACGCGAACGCTCCCTGGTGTGAGTGTTTACAAACACAGCAGTCTCCGATGAGACGGTGGCGTATGATCGTTCATTGCAAGTCGTTTGGCTGAGCGCACCAGATTTCGAAAACGTTCTGAGAGGCTTCACTGGACAAGGCAGAAGTGATTGTAATAAACCTAACTCGGAGCGGCTGACCCTGGGTCGGACTTGCACTCAGTCAGCTCAGACAAGAACGAGAAAATCTCAAAACGTTGACTAAGCACTATGTTGATCAGGCCTGCAAATCTTCTAATAACCATTGTATAGTTACCGGCAGCAGGCTTTTGCTGGCAGGCCGCGCACCCTTTGCGTGTTGGCAGCTACATCACTGAAACACTTAGTCCGATTGTACCGCAGCCGCACAAACAGCATCCGAACCGAAAACGATTATTTTCACAATTCACAATTTAAATAGTAGAAACGCTTAGTTTAAAACAGTCATCGAATAGCAACACTGGCAAATAGGCAAAAAGTGCACACAAAACCACGAATCTCTATTTCGCAATCTCTGTGTCGCTGTAACCGAGAGCGCACAACCC
The DNA here is from genome assembly GCA_003439945.1 of Dermanyssus gallinae. Taxonomy (NCBI): domain Eukaryota; kingdom Metazoa; phylum Arthropoda; class Arachnida; order Mesostigmata; family Dermanyssidae; genus Dermanyssus; species Dermanyssus gallinae. The sequence goes on from QVRM01001450.1 coordinate 83,515, forward strand.
AACTTGACGTGACGTAGTGGAAATTGAAATAATTTGCCGAGTTGATCGGAGCGGTCACAAACACGTCCTTTTCCGTCTCGTAAAATGTTCCTCGTAGGTTACCGAAGGATTCAGGAATAAAGCTTGAGAAGCGACGTGCAAACGCGCATGCGCTGCAATTCTTTGGCATTATTTACTTTGTATACGAGGAACCTACTCATCGAGCTTAGAAGTTATTTTAAGTTTTTTGAGCGTCCTGACAATGGTTGCATGGTTAAGTTCAACTTACTCCGCTAGTTTCTTACGTAAAAGCTGTTATATTTTATTGCACTTTTAAGCGCAGAACGTCCCCTTCAGCAAAGAGGGTCGACCGAACCTTTATTTATCATGTAAGTTTAAATCCGCTCTAAGAAGCTTAGCAAACTGTTTTCGGCAGTTTTGTTCGTTGATTGAGACGTTCCCGACAATGATAAAGCATATCCGACAAGCTACGGCAGCGTTGGAATCTCTTCGAGTCTCGTACAGCAAAACACTCCGAACAGACAAATTTACGTGCGCATTTTCTTTTTTCTTCTCACTTTGTTCGCCTTTTTAGAATGCAACTAAGCTTCCGACGCTATTGTGAAGCATACCGGCTGATGCAGTAATTCCCACATTGTCATAAACATATATACTTCACTGATGTAGCCTAAAATGACGCTGCAAGCCTCCGAAACAAGTGAGAACCAATATGGCATAAACTGTCACATTCAAATAATCTAATAACCCTCGGCTATTTCCCTTCGATATCTTTATCAATATCAACTTTAAATATCCGTCAATATCTTAAGTTGGACAAAGATCCAGCCAGCTCGTACCGCAGCTTTACGAGCCGGTCCGAACCCATTTCGAATAAAGTAGGCCTGAGCTGCAGTTATAGGCAACATATAATTACAGGTACAATACATATATATATGTCGAAATGGGAAAAATGCTGCTACTATTTTGCCTGTCATTTGTTACAAATATTCTAACATTGCAATACTACAGTTCGTCTATAAACTATAGTTAAATCTTGAAAAAAACGAACCTGCTTTTGCCTTATCGGACATATACCAATAAGTTTACGAGATGCTCTCTTTCAGCTGGCAGTGTTTTTGGGAAAGTCCCTCGTCTGGAAAAAAACGAAAGATTATGCTACATTTGTAATCAAAAGCTGAGGACTAATGTTATGCAGATTTATACAGAGTCTTGCTTTTATATGTATTAGAATACCGAAAATGTTAGTCGTGACAAACATTAACTGGCAGTAGCAAAGCAGCTTGTTCACATTATTAACAGCACGTCTGTGTGTGAATAGAACTAATTTCCGGGTTCATTACTTAGTGTTTAAACATTGGTCCTGTTTGACCGCCGCTAATACACCGAAACGACTGGATGCACGCTGGTCCAATTTACACAAGTAAATACTCGCACCTAAGCATACATACTTACGTTTCTGAGTAATTTACTTGAGTAGTTGAAGTAACGTATACAACAGCAGCAACAACAACAGCAACAGCAACAACAACAACAACGACGACAACGACAACAACAACAACGACGACAACGGCAACAACAACAACAACAACAACAACAACGACAACGACAACAACAACAACAACAACAACAACAACAACAACAACAACAACAACAACAACAACAACAACATATACACTTTGCTGATGTTGTCTAGAAAACGCTGCAAGCCTCTAAAACAAGTGGGTACTAAAATGGCAAGAACTTTTGCATTAAAATAATTTCATAACCCTCAGCTATTCCTTTTAATATCTTTATCAATATCAACTTTAAATATCCGTCAATATCTTAAGTAGTACAACAATAACAACAACATAACAGCCGCAACTATATTCAATCATCGCTGCATGCTGATTCATGGTGCTATTGGTATCCCGTACGTCCACCATAAAAACTCCAATAAAATATCACGACCATATTAACTTTTCGCTTTCTCCCTCTTGCTTTTTCGCGCACATGTCCTTCCGTTTTCGTGAGTTTACACTGCATATCTCTTTATTTTTATTTTTTATTCCATGTTTATTCTTCACCATTTGAGTCTAGTCATTGTTTCTGCTAATAGTTTCTACGTTTTCTCTTTGACACTGTCCTGACAACAACAGCAACAAGCGCCACAGGAAAGAGCACCCTTTGTCAGCCGAATGAATGCGTTGCTTCCTCTCCGATTTCATCTGCCCCATCACAGCCCATAACAGTTAGGTTGGCAGCAAAACTTTATCCAGCGGACGTGGAAAAGGCGGACGCATGCCGGAACAAGGGGACTAGAGCATCAAGGACTGAGCGAGTAAAACATGAGGTTGGCAGTTAAGTGCGGGACACCGCTCCAAATCTACATGTTATTATTGACGGTGTTGTTATTTCTTTCTTTTCGTCGTCCCCTCTGTTGTTTTAGTTATGCCGTTGTTTTCTCTTCCGTCGGATCGGTTAGAATGCATAAAAGATATACAAGCACTGTTTATGAAACCCTCTGCTTTTTAACCGGCCCTCATAGGTAGTTTTGGCTCCCTCCTTAACCGGACAAATCCTTGACCAACACCAGCATATCTATGTCTGTAACAAACGATTAGGCTTGGGCAAATCGACACTACCGGTGCCACAGCCTTGTCTAACTGTATATATATATATATATAGCGCACCAATCAGAAACGCTCGTCGGTAACGCCAGGGACCTTGGGGGCGAACCCAGGCGGGGGCGTACCTCAGTCGAGGAAGATCAAGTGTGGCTGAAAAATAGTTGTGCCGCGGAGGAAGCGTATCGACGTCTAAGAAGCCACGACGCTGCTTCATCGCTCGAGAGAATGGGCGCCAGAGTAAGGGATAATGCGTTCGACGTCCGAGGCTTCCGATGAAGGCTGCCAGCCCTCTCCAAGCTGCCTGAGTGATCACCCTTGCCTCGTCGACTTTGCGTCCTGCCCGATTCCTCGCCTCGGCTTCCATCGCGGCCACAAAGCGGCGGTGCAAGCGTCTACACAACTAACTTGTACTCTGTTTCTTCTTCTTCCTTGTTGTCGCTGTTGTCGTTGAACGTCGCTGAAGGTTGCTCTCGAAGGAAGGCGACATAACAAAAGCCAAAGTCCAGAGTGCAGCAAGGGGAAGACTGGGGCACTTGGAAGGGCGCGCAAGATTCCCATTTGGCTGAGTCTCGGCTGTGTATCCTTAGCAGAGAGATATAGAGAAAAAGAGAGAGAGGCCCATTCAAGCCTAAACACACATCCACACAGATGTGAGCAAGGACGTAGAAACATAGTCGAAATCCTGAAGGCACCTCGCAAATGCGTTGGCAGGTGTTACGAAGGGGAAGCTTGTGGGAGAGTTGTGAGTGGTGCAGCGGCGGCGGAGGGAAAGGTCGAGGTGAAAAGCCTCGAATGCCGGCGAATGAGAAAGTAGTGCATCATGATCGGAAAAACAGATGAACGCTCGATGGGATAACCATGCTGATAACAGCGCCGCTAGCCGGCTAGTGCAAAGCTGGTCGTCGAAAGCGAGGGAGGAAAATAAAGAGACTTTGGTGAACCTGGAATCGCGCGGAACGAATCCACATAGGGAAGTAAAACTGCGGCAGGAGGGCGGCGAAAAACATTGGTTACTTACTAGTTGAAGAGATTGCGCCGTACACCGAACGTCGTATATACAAGATACAGGGCACTCTCTCCTAATCTACCCTGTTTCTTAAGATAAGCGCTGCGAGTCGACCCGCTTGTGTAAAATGTAGGTGTACGATGAAAACTTACTCCATGTAGATACAATAATGGCAACTAAAGTAGGCATTGCTTGCAGATCTTCAGGACTAAGCGGATCAAACCCGTGGGCCTTTTTGAATATACGCTTACCACACAGACAAAATTTGCAAACCTAAAGGACACTCGTATGCTGCATCCAAGAGCATGCGGAGTCCTTTCTTATAGCAGATTTTATTTGGACAATATAGATACGGGAGCTTAACTTTTCCTATTTGGGTACTAAAAACTACGCGCCAAACGCCTTTGACAAAGCTTGTAGCTAGCAGTGGAACGAAACCTGGGCTCGCTCACTAGAATACGTGTAGTGGCTCACGTGAGATAGCTTCATGTAACTTAACGTGTGAAAAGATAGGCGCTATTGCATGCGATCAATATTTTGTCTGCATAGAAACAGACTTGCTGGCTTACTTCTGTGAATCTTTCTTTTATTTGTTTTATTAACACCCAAACTGGGTAAATGTGTTTATGTTACATCAAAATGTTTCGAGACGCCAACAATCTAGCGTTTTGCTAGTTCTGCTATAGACCTAACCGCCGGGCATACCGCGGCGTGGTATCGATCACATTTGCTCCAGCATTGTTTGCATTGACATTCATCCTGTGGTTCATGAAAACCCTCCACGTTGCACAGAACGTGATGAAATCCGTGAGCTGCAAAGGCCGTCGTTAGATGTCGATCTATTACACCGCTACCCCGCCATTCAGTGCTCGTCATTGCTGCTGTTCCATAAATACCTATGTCCACTTCCCTAATTTTAGTTTCCCAGTTTCGCATATAAACTTCAAAGGCGCACGTTTTCTTCAGATTAAATCGTTTTTGTAGTTCTTCCGTCAGTAGCGGGCCACCCTCTAAGACGTGAACAATTCTATTCCTGCAAGTATTCGAAAGCGCAAAAACCCTCTTTAAAAAGAAAAACCTCACCCCATCAATTAAACGCAATTCGCCTACTCCCAACTTATCCCATATTAGTGGAATGCCGTATGTGGCTATGGGTGCTATCTGTATCCCGAAAAGAGCAATTGCTGCATGAACTGAAAGCATATGTGGCCATTTAATTGCCACAGCTGCGATGGTGGCCTTCCTGACCCTCTCCTGGATGTGTAATCGAAAACTGCTGCCGCTTGTTGACAAGGTTATGCCTAGGTATGTAAATTTGTTTACAAATTTAATTTCTGTTTCCCTGACTTGGATCACGTCACCCCTGGCCATACGGCCGCCCCTTCGGAATTTCATAGCTACTGTCTTTCCCCAGTTAACCTTCAAGCCCTTCTCATCCATGAATGTAACTAGTCGATTCATGGCTTGTTTCACCCTGAAAAGACTGCCACCAAAGATGACCACATCATCAGCGTACAGTAAGATTCTGGCCCACTCTTGGGTCCAGCCCGCCCTTATCCACTCTGGTAGTCCACCCAAAAGTACGGAAAACAGCAATGGGCTCAGTCCATCGCCTTGTGCGACGCCTGTGGTTTGAGCCACTTCTCCCGCAATACCGACCCCGTTATCAATCTGCACCGTGTTCTGCTTTAACATATTAATAAGTAACCTCAGAACTGCTGCCGGCACTCCCGATTTTGCCAGCTCTTCAACTATTTTATCCCTTGGTGCTATGTCAAACGCTGCCTTTAAATCTACAAACACCGCATATATACAACTTCTTGGCCTAGACAGCGTTTCCCAGATTGCTCCTAGCAGCTCCCGAATTGCTGAGTAAGTTGATTTTCCCTTCCTAAATCCATGCTGCTCCTCCGGTATTACCCCCCGCTCCTCCAAGAATGACCCCAGTCTTCTAGCTATTATTCCCGAGAATATTTTATACGGGCAGCTTTTTATTGATATTCCCCTCCAAGCTTCTGGTTCAGTTTCTACTCCCTTTCCTTTTGGAATGACTATTAAAGTCGCTTTCCTCCAGGCCTCTGGAATTTCCCCCTTGTTTAAACATTCATTGAATAAGGCTTGCCAGCAAGGTGCGAGAATTAGGGTATCCTTCATGTGTTCATTTCTTATCAAGTCTTTCCCGTGCGCTTTGCCCCGTGGTGCTCTGTCTATTGCTTCTATCACTTCCCTAATTGAGATTTCTCTCCCTATCCAAACCCTCGCTTCTTCCGTTGTCTGATCCCACGGGCCTTCGTATTCTAGCGGCGCTTTCGGAGTTGTGTCCGCCCCGGCCAATATTCGCCTAAAATGTTCGACTAACCTACCCGTCTCTACGGAACACTGTCTTCTCCCCTTTCGTTTCAGCCATGTATGTGGACGTTCGTCAGCCTCCCTTATTGCTACCCACTCTATTTTTTCCCAGTGCTTCTTCTTCTCCTCCTTATACGCTTTCTTAACCAGCCGTTTAACCAACGCTGCCAACGGCCTCATTAACGGAACGGTCTTTACATATTCTCGCGTCAGCTTACTAGCTTGCTTGGCTGCCCTGCACCTTTCATTAAACCAGGGTCTTCCGCTTCTCTCCTGTGGCGGCAGCATCGCAGACCTCAATAAGCCTACTAGACTGCGTTCATAGGAATCTACCTGGATTACCCCTGGCACCGGAAGTACCCCGCTAAGCCCTTGTAAAAGGACGTTGCCGCTAAGCTTTCTCCCTGATCCTTCCCTCTTCCCTCGTTCTTGAACACTGCTTCTAATTTTTACCCGGATACCCATAGGTATATGTTTTCTGAGTCCCGCCCCTTCCTGTAAAGGATTGTCGTCCCCTGTAAATTGTATGTCCTTTCTGTCTAGATCGGTTGCAAATATATCAATAACTGATGTCCCGGAGTGGCATTCATATGTGCACACATCTGCCCTGTTAACTACCCAACAGCCGGTCTCCTCCAGTACGTCTAGCAAAGCCACCGTTCGTTCCGAGTTAATCCTGTCTAATCTCGCGTTAAAATCCCCTCCTATGATCATCGGAGCCTTTCGCGGTAGCGCTTCTATCCCCAGCAAGAGGCGCTCGACCATCGTCTCTGTGGACTCCGTCCCCGTCGGTTGTACATAGGTAGCCACTAGTTCTAGTTTAGGTGACAATGAATCTTTCTTTATCTTCTCTATAGTCTCTAACCGTGTACCTTTAGATTTTTCATCCGCTTGAACAGGAAGAAGTCACGCAAAGCCAGATCCGGCGCATACATACGTTGCAGCAATGTAGCAATTTAATTTATCTTTAAATAATCGGTAATCAGTAATGATGCGTGCGCCGGTGCGTTGGCGCCATGGATGATGTGAGAATTGTTTGCTCAGAATTCAGGTCTCTTGCGTCGGACGTTCTCGCGTAATGTTCTTTAAATTTCGTGATGAATGGCACGTTTAAAAACTAAGCAAATCGTAAGTCTTTGGTGGTTTGAGTTCTTGAATTGAATTGAGTGAAGACGTTTGACCGTTTTCTCGTAACCTCTTCATTGAAGTCGTTTAATAGGCTGGGGTAAGTAGTAGCTCGCTACAAACGTTTTCTAGGTTTGTTGCGGAACTTGATCTTGCCCACTATAAGACAACGACAAAACATTGGTGAGATAGTGACCTTTTTGTTTGCACAAGCCGTTTACATGATACCAAATTTATAGCACTTTTTCACAAAAAAACAGGCCCGATTGTATTGATGCACGCTTGAATGTGGGCATCTAGTTTGCTATGGGTCGTGGATTTGTTAGCGTACACTTAACTTCTAAAAAAAAACACCAAAAGTCGAACGCTGGTAAATCACAAGGTCTCGAAAGGTTAACTCGCACCGATATTGTCCAAATCTGCGATAAAACTCGCCTTTCACTGTGAAGTGAATAAACTTGTTTCGGACGTTATTCCGTACTGGCGGCCAAAGCAGCGGTATTTTGAGCCAAACGTGCGTTCCTTGACGCATCACACACTAAACATGTCTTGTTAATTTTTTGCATAACGTGCATAAATAGTGTTTTCAGTAGGTCGGTTATGACGACCGCAAAATTGCACGAAGAACTCGACAGAGCGTGCCATTCCATCTTCATGATACATTTTCATAATATACAGTACGCGTTGCTTCGTTGAGTAGCGTTCCATTTTGGATTTTGGCAGCCCAACCAGTCTCGCTTACGAAGGAAGTGAGCCGCCTCGAAGGGACCAGAGCTGAAGGCGGGAAATTTAAAAAGATCTAAAATGACTCTTTAAACAATATAAATATACGTTTTTTTCGTGTATATATATATATATATATACTTCTGAATATATTTCTGCACATCAATGTATGCGTATGTTGGCTATCTGCTCGGTCCGCGCAGGCAATGCTCGAGTAAGTTCCTGTCTGGCGTGATGCGGTGTATCTGACTTTTAATCGTATTACGCCTTGTGGCTTATGGGATGGGTAGTCGCGGTGGTAGGTAGTAATGGGCGGGGCCGGAACCAAGGCCGGTCGTAGTCGATGTGGTCACCGCACTGGCGGCAGCTGCTTGCCTGCTCTAACCAGAGGCAGACAGACAGGCAGTCAGTCAAGCATGTGCGCCTGTTTCGCTTAAGTTTCCTGCGCAAGGCAAGAGGCCTGACGGAGAGGGCTGAACAGACTCAAATCGTTACCACATTCATTCGTTCATTCATTCATCCTCCGTTTCTTTCCTCGTTCGTTTCTCCGTATGTTCACGGGTAGTTCACACACTCGCCCACCATCATACGGTACTGGAGTTTCTAAGTTGGATTTAGCGTACGGACGAGCGCACTACCAGCACGTTCGTATTTACGTATAGCCCCCGCCGGCATATGGTGGCGGCGGCGGCGGCATTCGCAGCATTTGCCAGCAGCAGCTCGTTTCGAAGGCAAAAAACAGTGGTAGAAGCAGCAGCAGCAAACCTAAAAGCAGACCGACAGACCCTGCATCCTCTCACTTTCCCCAGGGCCGCGTCTCAGTGGGGGGCTCTCTTGCCAGGGGGCTTAGACACGACAGGCAGTGGAGTGTATCTTCTACGTAGAGCTACTTCCCCATGGCGAATTCCTCTTGCAGGAAAACGCGCAGGGCCCCCGACTACTACTACTACTACTACTACGCAGATGAACCTGAGCAGCCCCACGCGCAGAGATCCCGGACCCTAAAACGGCCTGGCCCACACGCAGAAGGGCGATGCAGGCCGATGCAGGCCTGGACTCCTCATGCAGCCCCAACCAAAAGAAACCCTGCGCACCCCTTTAGTTGGGGGTTGCCCGCCGAGCCCCGCTAGCAAAGCGACCGCAGGCGTTGCGCAGCCTTGGCTGGAGTCAGCTGGCACTGCCGCGACAACGCTCAAATGTCGTCATCGTGGACAGCAGTCCGTTCCCGACTGGGCCTCACGAGGAGAACTAGCTTGACGGCCACCGGCGGGCGATGTGATTTCGCTTGAGCTGCTCTGCGTCGTCATCGTTGTTGTTATTGTTGTTCTTGTTGTCGCCGATCTTCTTCCACCGATCTTAATGATGCCTCTGCTATTGCGGCCGTTGCTGCTGCTGCTGCGGCTAGTTGGCGTTCGTCCAGAATTTAGCCAGCGCCACCTAGCTCATTACGAAAACTGAACGTTGACGAGAGTGCGGATTCAACGCATGATATACGCTCGCGCCGACGTCGCAGCAATGTCGATAGTAAACGCTGACCTCATGTATAAGTGCGATATGAAGAAGCTGTACACGTATAGACGATTGAAGTTGCATAGAATAATAATAATAATAATAATAATAATAATAATAATAATAATAATAATTATTATTATTATTATTATTATTATTATTATTATTATTATTATTATTATTATTATTATTATTATTATTATTATTATTATTATCATTATGTACATGCATCTCAATTATAATATATAATAGTATAATAACAATGACTGTCTGCAGAGGAAATGCAGCTTCCATTGTAAGCGCCACGAGCTGAATCAACGTACGCATAAATGCGGTATATCAGCTATATCGTCCGTCTATTCGGTATATACATATCTGTAAACTAAAATTTGATCCCATAATCATTTTATGAAATATTTCTTTCAGGCACATGTGATGGTAACTGATCCAGATTCTTGAGCATATTACTGATTTGTTCTTCTACTAACGCGTGTTTAAGGCATAATTCCAGTGCAAGCGTTGCCGATACGTTCTTTGAAAAGCCCAACGTGCGCTTTACGAAGTAAGATCTTACATAATTTTTGGCCTTGAAATCTGACATTGTAAAACAAGGGGCAATCGCGTGATGGCAGTTTACTACAATAGGTACAATTTTGATTCTAAATAGGTATAGAGCTACTCGTTTAGTTCTATGTCAGTAACGTCTTCCACTATAATCATGGCTGCGGCTGCCATGCTACGCATTGCCTCTATATGTCTGCTGAATGGCAGCCCTGTCCGCCGTAGATAACAAAAGTGATGAGACGAATTTAACAACCTTTATCATAATGTACCACTTGTACGCGGTAAATACGTACGTATGTGTTCCTCGGTTCTTTTTCACTAAAGGCTCACTTCTGTATGCGGGGCAATTTCTCTTTTGCCCCACTTTTCACTCAAACCGCTTTCCTGTCTAAAACATAGAAGCACTTGCTTGCCAATCACAGTGATCGTATTGTTGTGGTTTCTGTTGTTATATCTAGATCTTCGCTCAAACCGAATTTGTAGCGCGCGCCGCCATTCGTCGCACGACGTTCGCAAATGAGTCTCTTCCCGCGCACAAACACAGCATATTGCCACCGGCTATGTAGGCCGCCAACGGTGGCCTACCGGCCATATGCTGTGTGTGTTTTTGCCTCACCGGGTAGCCCCACCGTATGCCCTTGGCGGCTGGGTGCCACCGCGTTTGAACTACCATGATTCTCATCTCGAGAGTAACGCCCGCTATAGGACCGAAGCAAAGACCGAGATGCAGCAGACAAGGGGTTCGTATTCTACGTGAAAATACCGCCTTTTTCAACATAATTTGACGAGGAGAGCTAGCTGATTCTGTCTCTTCTATATATACAGGTAGTTCAAGTCAGATTTATCTCATTATAATTTAGAATTAGAAGAAAGTAGAAGGTAGTTCAATAAGTTCTTAGAATGAAAACCGAGAATTTTCCAAATCATGTTTTTAATTTTTTCTTATTCGATATACTCCCCGAGAAGCTCAATACACTTTTCCCGCCGAGATTTCAGAGCTTTCATACCTCTTGAGTAGAATTCCGCGTCGTTAGACTGAAAATAGGCATTGACAGCAGCCTTAACCTCTTCATTGCTGGAAAAACGCTTTCCACCGAGACTATTCTTCAAATGTCCGAAGAGGAAATAATCAGAGGGGGCCAGGTCTGGAGAATAGGAGGGTTGTTCAATAAGTTCGAACCTCAGTTGGGCCAGTTTTGCCGATGCTTGCCGGGACTTGTGTGCAGGAGCATTGCCCTGGTGAAACGGGACAACCTTCTTCTGCAAAGCGGGCCGTTTCACGATGAGTTCTTGCTAACGGCAGTTCAACAGTCTTGCATAATATTCTCCTGTGATCGTTTTACAGCTCTCAAGGTAGTCGACCAGCATTATTCTACGTTGGTCTTAAAAAACTGTAGCCATCACCTTTCCGGTCAATGCCGTTGTCCGCACCCTCTTCGGAGGTCCTTCATCAGGTGCACACCATTGGCAAGATGCTTCTTGGGTCTCGGGAGTGTAGTGATGAACCCGGCTTTCATCGACGGTCATGAATCTGCACCAAAAATCCGACAGATTGTTCGACATCTTGGCCAAATTTCGCTGTAAAGCCAAAACAGGCGCGTCTTTTTGGCCTTGGTTGAGCAGATGCGGCAGCCATTTTGCTCTAAGCTCTTTCATCTTCAAGTTTTCGTGTAGGATAAAATGCACACTGCCTAAACTAATCCCTAATGCCTCCGCTATTTCCTTAATGTTCATTCGCTTATCTGTGCCAAGAATTTTTCGCATTTTCTCTACGTTTTCCTCATCAGTTGCCGTTTTTTGGCCTCCTGGACGTAGTTCATCCTCGGTGCTCCTGCGACCTCTTTTTAACACATTAATCCAGTTGGAAACAGTGGCAAAACATGGCGCAGAGTCACTGTACGTCTCGTCTAACTCAATTTTTACTTGGGTCGCATTCCAACCTTTGAAATAAAAATGCTTGATAACCACTCGAAACTCTTTTTTCTCCATTTTTAAAAATCACGCCGATACGTTGCACGGGAAAAGCTATCAAACGAAATCGCAACGGCCAATCACCATAATATATTGAGTGCTAGCAGTCGAAAAGTTGCAGTTCCTATTGGCGGTGAAAGCGTGCCAAAATTCGAATTCTAAAAAGCTCATTCTAAGAACTTATTGAACTACCTGTATATATATATATATATATATATATATATATACGTATGTTGACCGAGCCCGTTGTTTTCCTTATATTGCCTATTTATTCAAGTACTGTGCTTACCCCTGGGTTGGCTCTGTTTCTTTATGATCGTTGCATTCGCTGGTTGTTGTTCGAGGTATGGCAGTTAAGAGGGCTAAAGGATATATCAGGCCGCAAGATAGGGATGGGCATTCCGCGCCCTTAAGATACGGCGACGTTGGGTCCGTTTGCGTTACTGTCACGATCTGTTACCACGCGACGCTCCACCCCCGTTTCGACAATCTCGCATTTTTTAGCGGCAGTGCCAAAGCATGCAGTTGAAAACATCCCCCGTGCAGCACGTCCCTTTTACATACATATGCACCATCGACCTCTTCAGCGAACGTATCTCTTCGCCGTAAGGAAAAAATGACGCGGTAAATAAACAGCGGGATTTGACTGCGACTCTTGTGAATGCTCAGATTATCTACGACAGAGTGTCAATGGTAGATCTAGTGAACGTTTAACGTTGGTTTAAACAGTCATAGCTTGCCCTAACTTATATATATATACATATATATATATATATATATATATATATATATATATACATATATATATATATATATATATATATATATATATATATATACATATATATATATATATATATATATATATACATATATAAATTACGACTACCTATGACTAGTTAAACTAACGTCGCCTATATATATATATATATATATGCGACGATTGTACCCTCCATTTAACATAATATAATCCAGTAAAGAGTCAACATAGGTAATGTTTTCTCTACATGAATATGCATAGCTTGTTTCCAATCCGTATATTTGGGCAAAACATGCATTTTCAAATGTGTGTACACATCCATGTATAATAACATATAAAAAAGCGCGTAGGAGTGTATTTTCATATATATATATATATATATATATATAACATTGGTAGCGATAAACAACTTTGTTGCCCCAGAAACGCCAGTTTATTAGGACAACCGCACTAGTGTTACTTGTTGATCTAAAAAAAATGCCTAGTGCGTTTACCCTCCGTAGTAATCCGCTTCTCCGTAGTAGCATACGTACGTTTACTTTAGGCGTCAGGGTCGTCGCGTACTTCAGCATTCTGTGCTCTGCTGCTGGTGGTGCTGCTGCCGCTGCTCTGCTGTTGTTGATACTCGTTCTATTGCTACGTCAACTGCTATTGGCCTTGAATCGCAAACAAACTTCTAACTCTCCCGAGGCGACACTCACGGTGTCTGCCGTTGTTTCATTTGGCTGGCCCGACAACGCACTTACTTACGGAGATCGAGCCCAGCGCCGTTCAAAGTCTGGCCAGCCGCATACAACCGACTCTTGCGGTCGCACTGCGTTATGCGTCCGCAAACTGCAACGGACAATCCACGGCGTGCCACCGTCGTTTCGCCACGCGCGGGATTCCCTTTGTGTCCATTTTTATCGCCACTCTGCTCTGTCGTCCGTCTTTTGCTTGCCGCGGTGCGCGAATATGATTCACGAAGCGAGTGCGTCGCTGTTGAGACTGGGCGTCTCTTTTCGACACCTCACCCACCCGGATGTTCTTTGTTCTACCTTCAGAATAACAGTGGCAACATCAGTGACATCCGTCTGTTGTCGAGAGATCGCGCTGCCTACTTTTCTTCTATCGGAGTGAAGTCGCTGTTTAGGTTCCGCCGCCCCTGTCTCCCCCCCCCCCCCCGCTTTCCCCGCCCAACCTTATAGCCTCTATCGTCTGTACTCTCTTTGCCCTTATGTGTTCTGTGCTCAAATCTGTCTGTTTTACTTTCGTTGTTTGCCTCGCGTTGCGAGGGCGCCGTCATTACCACTGGCGAACCATAGTAAAGTTTCTGATGCAACGCTTCGAAGTGAGTTTGATGGGTTCAATTGAACTGAGCCAAACCTGAGAAGGAGAAATGTAGCCAATGAAGCTGCTGTGTCTTATGGCCCTTTTTTCCACAAGACGCCTAGCTGTTCAAACAAGGCTTATTTAAGCTTTACGCAGCCTACATTACTTTTTTATTTCGTATGTCTAGCCATTGCACCACACCAAAACAAGCTCTGGGTTCAATAATTTCTGTTGACCACCACCAATCTAGCGAGATCGATTTAGGGCGTGCGGCAGGCAGCCGCAGCTATGGTTGCAACGAGACGAGTGAGGTCAACCTTGTGCCCTCTTCGTGTCGTCTTGTCTATGTGGATAAACAGTTACGATGTAGTAGTCTTCTGGGCAGAAGCGAATGCAGTGCCGCGTATGCGACCCTACCATCATCATCATAATAATAATAGGATTATCGTTGACATGGTCGGCTGTCCTCGTCGCAACCCTATTGCACTTCAGCGGGGACCGCCCGCTGGGTCGTGCTAACATACATGCATTGCTTTCGGCCGCGGCCTCAGTCCAACAAGAGATTGCTTCCCTCTTCCGCGAAGTAAGTCACCATCTCGACAAGTGCTGTTGTGCTGCAGACAGACGCCCTAGCTTAGGGCAGCAGCGGCAGTAATTCTTGTACGAGTTTTCCGTGTTTCGGGACCTCTCCGTCACTCTCCTCCGTCGTCACTGGTGCTTCGGACAAGACCTATTATGCACAGCGAATTGTGCTGTGCAGGTGGGATCGTATTCCAGAAACGGCTGTTTTTGAGAGGCCTGTATAGCGTTACGAATAATTAGTTTCTGCTCCCTATTCTCATGCATCTAATACACACTCTAGGCAGCAAGATAGAAGGTGCTGTTATCACCTTAGGCCTCACTAACAAAACAAATTGTCTGATGTGTGGTTGTACGTGTGTATTCACAAAAATAGACTCACGATATATATATATATATATATATATATATATATATATAACAATACGCAATGTCTGCAAGCATGTTGGTAGGTTGCAAAAATTCTTCAAAAAGGCTGGTAGTTTTTACGTCCGCCATGAAAGTTTAGCATGACGACGTTAGACTACTTGGGTAAACGTCCTCTTAGAAGGTGCGCTCAACGAAAATTTATCCCACAAAAAGGCTTCGAGAAAAAAACGTTCGGATACGTCTGAAAAATTAGCCAGTGTTCATTTACCGGATTATCGCCGTCATCTCTAGCGTGAATTGAGTAATCGAACGCACCCGTGGAAAAACGCTTTCTGGAGGTTAAGGCTTGGAGGACATTCTGTGCTAGATAATGAGATTGTTTTCTCTAATGTACAATTTAACATGCTGTTGCCCTTTATAACTCACAGAAAAACGTTTGCGTGTGCCGTCTTAAGCTCTAAAAGACCAATGGTCTAAAAGCTCGTTGAAGACCACCATAATTTCTGGGCTTTGCACTTTATGGCTCTTATTTAAAAAAGACGCTACACCTATATATATATATATATATATATATATATATATATATACATGACACAAAAGTATTTGCGCGTTTTCCTGAGTCCCTGTTTTGATAACCCGGACTCCGGCAGAACAGCCTTGTGGCAGGAGATGTTATTTCCTTTCAGTGAGCTTGCTAGTGCTGTAATTTTTTCTTTGAAAATTGTAATTTCCCCGTTAGAACGCAAATATCGGTCACTGTAAAATGTCAAATTCAGAAAGCTGTACTGCTCAGATGCTTTAGGACATCCCAGGATTTAACCGGGGTAAGATACCAACGAATGGCTGCTTTGTGGGTAAGTATTAACGGTATTGTTTTCTACGAATGTGTAGAACAAAGTGTGTGAAAACCGGAAGCGTTCTACAGGACGCCTACGACGAAAATGCATGGAACCGAACTTGCGATAAGGATCGCTGTACATTCTGTGGCCTCATTTGGATCAAATACCATCATGAAGCAGGTCGGGCAGGGTCAGTCACTTACCGCTGCCGACCTATTAGTATCTTAGCAGTAACGTACAGACTGCTGATGAAAGTGATTTGGATGAATGAATGAAGAAGGGTTTTTGGGATCCCATAAATGCAAAGCTGGGCTAGATCAGAAGGGTGTTAGAAAGCTAACATCGTTATACTGACATCATAATCCTGTTGTTAGAGGCTGTACATATCCTGCTAAAAGACTTGTACGTTCCACGCAGCCGCATCTTCCTGGACGGAGTCAATACAGTGCTACTGTAACATAAGCTGGGCAACCACGACGCTAACCCGACGTGGATTAATCCGATAAAATTACTATATGAAAACAACGTATAGATACGTTCAGCAGGGAAACCATCTAAAAAATGAAAACGACAGAGGACTAAAGACAGATATGATTAACGTCACTTTGCCCTATTTGTTATTTACATTGGCAAATTGATAGCATAACTGCTTAAATCCAATAAAAAATATCACACTCTGTACTGAAATCTTGCTGAAGAAAAAATATGGAGATTCAAGGACTGCTATTTGCTGACGACCAGTCATCCTCCGGCACCGCTAGAGGTCACCACTCTATACTGGAAAGCCGTCGCAATGTCATACCTGACATATGCCACTACCACCAATTGTATATATATATATACGCGCATAGGCAGTCAAGAACGTATCATTGGCTTCTTTCTCTTCATTTATATGCCTGCGTACGGTTTACTATTACCTTCTTGATTCCGCACGACACCCTTTAGTCTCTTTTTTATTATTAGCGGAATTGCTTTCTTCCTGGGCGTCGTCAATCTTTTCTCCAAGGGACAGGGACCGTCAGAGCTAAGCCAGGAGAAAATCCTCTCAGAAAAAGGTTCCGCTGTTGGTTGGCGCTCAGCCCGCTCAGTTCGGCTATTTTCCGCAAGCGAAGGCCACATTGACGGGGCCGGCTTCCTACCCTTAGAGAATGGTTTTAGTTAGGTTAGAGAGAACCGAGCGAGAAAGGTATGATTGGAAGCATGGGGTGCAGAACAGGCATATGATGTGGTTGGTAGCCAAGGGTCAACCACCTCTACCTAGCGAGTCCGCCTGACTCTACCTTACTGCGGCCGAAGCTCTAGTGGCCACGGAAGAAGTGCCTCAATGCGAAATCGACGACAGCAACGGGGGTAGCGATAAAAGCCTTGTTCTCGATCCTAACGCTTTTCACTTGGCTTCCTTTTTACCTTCGGGTAAGAGTGAGAAGAAGGTTTTTTCGTCTGATCCCTCCCCCTTTCATTCCTGGCTCGCTTCCGATGGCGCTTTCGTCGCATTTTTTTTTTGAGTGAATAACGTCCACTTTGGCGAAGAACTATGCGCGCACGAGAACCTGCCCAATCTCGCGACCTCTCGGGGGCACTCTACTCTACAAGTCAGCCGTGATACATGAGTGGCTCAGCGGCTTTTTGTCCCGTGGAAAATATTAGAGGATATTCTTTTCGAGTCTGAACTCTGTCTCTCTCTCTCTGGTCAAATTTTGATCTGCCACTGCTAAAGCTAGCATGACCGTCAACGTCCGGTAGTTGTATATATATATATATATATATACGTCTTCTCGCGCGTTCATTATCATGTGAGATACAGGATGATCTAATAGCTCAAAGATCAGAAGTTAATCTGTTCAGATTGAAAGAACGTCGAAAATATTCCGCTAAGTAGAAACGGCAAAACCATTCATGCATCACAGCGAGCTTCAAACATGGCGCAACAAACGTAAAACTACAGACATGACCAAAAGTTATTAATGAACTAATATTTCTGACAACGTTCGTGGGCCGCGAAATGCATAGCGTATTGTACGACACATGTCCGTGGATTATATTTAACAGGTAATTTATGTAGCATACACATTGGGGGCACATTTTGTTTTGTACTTTTTCTTAAACCTGTACCAAACCTGTATACTGAAAATCTATACTATGGTTTTAGGATCAGGCGAGACGTATGCTGTATGAGAATAAACAACGGACCTTTTCCCACGATCATGTACAGTCTGTTTAACAAATAGAGGGAACATGTAAACTGCACACGAAGATTTAAAAGCTAGTTTGTGAATCATTTTGACCCTCTATACTGTGCTGTAAAACGTTGCGGTTGAAGCTGAGATGCGAGCAAATCTGACAGCTTTGACGGAAACGAAACGATAAACGTTACGATACGGAGCTGAGCTTCGAATTTGGTAAGGACTTCCAAAGAGTGTGTTGAATGTCAGTGTGCGCCTGTTATTATATTTGGTCTCCGTCACGTTTATGATGGCGTCTATAGAGTCTGTGCAATAGTAGTAAAGTAACGACTCGGGTCACAGTCGTGCGCGCTGTCTAGAGTGACTTTACGTGTCTGCGTGTTGAGAACCGAGCAAGGAACCTGCATGTTCACGCTGTGTCGACCTAATGGACGCTGGATTACGAATGTCTTTGCTGTGTGAATTAGCAGCAATCGCTGCACAGCAAGTGATCGAAGTCACCACGACTAGGATGTCGGGCTCTGAAAACAGATTTCAGGGTGTTGGAGTCTCACTGTATGAGACCCAGGTCAAGTTTAAAAAGTTGCCTGCGCAGAGGGCGGCGGTAATAAGCATAACCTCATGATAGCCAAATATGTCTAGATGCTACGATATATTTCCTTCATATAGCTAAAACGCTACACGGCATTTGTAGCCTGTATATGCAGCCTCGAAGCTTAATACTTTAGTACAAAGACTAACCAGTTAGTGGACGACGAGTTTTTGCGTCTGTGGCGTCGGACCCTCGTTTCATTTGCAACCTAAGACAATATTACCATAACATAAAAGAGTTGGCGGAAATTTCGGCTTCGATGACTCCGGCGACTGTCCCCACTGGCCAAGCTGTATACTGGAGGAATTGTGTGCCCATCAATGCCACAAGGATAAGTGGTGGACACTCCAGGTTTTTCTCTAGGCTTTCGGGAATTTCTCGCAGGTTGCAAACTGCCCCGGGGAGATTACCTAGGATTTCTTTTTGTTGCTTTCTCTTTTCAAGCGAGTTTAATGGACGCAAAACTGCTTGCCTGTCCGTCCGGTTGCCTGCGATACTATCATCTGTCGTGTCTATAGGAGCATTTTTGCGCATACCACCCACTACAGGAATATAATCATAACGCATGCGTGGGTACGAGAGAAGACGAGGCATTGCCAAAGAGGTTTGGTCTCCCCGAAAGCATATTCTACCCTACATTTGTTTCTCTTGCATCTTGTATTAGTTGTTGCCTCAGTATCTTGAGCCCCATCGGTCTCTCGATTCACCGATCGCGTACACAAGCGGCAGCACTCACCGCATGGCAGCACTTATGTACGACTGTCGCTCCTGTCGTTGTATTCCTTGCACATTGCCTTGCTCACATTCTTTGCTATTTTTTTTTCTGCTGCTGCTGCTGACGCTGGTAAATCCTTAAATTTGTGTCTTGCCTTTTGCCCCGTTTTGTATCGTACTCGCTAAATTCCATTTAGAGTATTTGGATTGAGTCGTTGTGTCCTGTCACCAATAAGTACAGAGTGACACCTCTCTCTAGATAGACAATGTCTGTTGTCACCGAGCCGGGCAACAAAGAACGAAAGCCGTTTATTCGCGAGTGGATTTAAGAAGCAACGGTGTCGCCAAGCTGGTTTCCTCTACGACGTGCCATCTTTAAAAATGTTTCGTTTAAACATCGCCTTTCAACCAGCAACTATTTTAATAACGCATGGACTACTATAGACAGATAGATTTTATTACTCGCTTGGCATGTATGCGTAACTATACAGGCCACCCTTTTATAAAGCGGCAGCATAAGCGGAAATGTTGAGGTATCTAGTATTTCCCCCAGAGTCGTTTGTGGAAGCATGGTTGCTAACTATCAGCGGTTGATGCATCATCTCTTTGTAATGAGCATTGCTCAGAGGAAATTTGATCAACAAAGAAATCAAACTGGCAACATCCTATGGGCAACAACCATGCACTAGGCCTCTAGACCAAGCCGCCGCATATCAATATCCTGTATCTGTTATGCGGAGATTCCTAATGCATAATTAACCATAATACGCTGGGGCCTCCTCCGTCAAATGTTTCTCCCTTGTTCGACAGAACACACCCATGCGCGGAGAGGCTGCTGGTCACGAGTGGACAGCTCAGGGAAACAAAAATATTAAAAAAATATATATATATATATATATATACTACGCATGAGAAAGCGTACCGAATATTCATAAGACCGAGAAGATCCGCTGCATGGAGCTGTATCTAACGACAGTAGAAAGCTAGTCGATACATTTCGCAGCGATATTGTCCGGCCTATTTAGTTGTTTTCTAAGAAACTAAATAAACCTAATTCTGAAGAACTACAGTCTGACACATAACACTGCAGCTACGCTATTCTAACACCCAATGTGTCGGTTTAGTCGTCCGGCTAACACCTGACATCGCGTCTCTATTGGAAGTCACCTAGAACGCACGCGATTCGGTTGCTTCTCTCTTAGCTGGCATTAGACTTACCCCATTAACTGATACAGCATGCTTTGCAGATGTGTTACGCTGCAGTGTTTGAGAATTGTTTGTACTGTTATTGGTACTTTCGATGCTGCTGGTATTACTTCGATTAGTATATACTCCGTATATATATGTATATATATATATAGTTTTAATTTAAAACGAAAATTAACATACGCAAGATTGACACCGTATACACGAATACGCAGCATGAACAGTAAAAATCGTGATACCAATAAGAACTATAGTACTTATGATGTCCACAGAGGACTTTTTTTTTTAATTGGGTCAGCTTCTGCTGACCCTAGCTGCACCTCGCAGCGTTTACAGCCCAGCGTATCGGACTGAGTGGTTTTTAACAGCTCAGAAATTGTCCATTCCGTTCAACTGAACGGCTTGTGTCTCCGGAGACGGTAAGGGAGTCGCCATGGCGGGCTCCTCGTCCTTACAGTGCACACGACCACGGCGTTGCCCCGGCAGCACGAACTTTACCTTTGCACATCACCTTCGTACGAGGCTGACGGCGGTATGCGTCCGCGATGGGAGAAACTCAGTTTTCCGCAAAGAATACTTATTCTGTATTTCAACAGACGCACTAGCTTAATTTATATACTAGCCAGTATATATATATATATAATTGGAATGCAGGCCCAGTCTCACTAGAACGGCGTTTTACGTTCATATAGTGAACTTCGTTGGTGTTGAGTTAGATAGAGTAAGGTAATAAAACACGAGAACAAACACCAAGGTCGGTCGTTTAGCCAACGTAGGCTGTGTTCGGCGGCACCTTCGAACAAATGCGCTACCTAGTCCTAAAGCGGGCTGGCACAGGCCGGCTAGTGAATTTTTTTCTGTTGCATGCCACCCACGTTAGCGATCTGTTTATTCTATTGAGCAAAGTGCTGCTGTCGAGACCGAGACTAGCTGCTGTATACGTGAGTCTCTGTCCGTGCGTTCATGGGCGCATGTACCGCAGAAGCAAATGTTGCGCCGCTTCCCTATGGTTGTCTTGACGTTACGGACGGACGGATCATATGGAACTACGCGCCTGCAAAGATCCCCCATACTTAGATGCAGAGACTGTTGTGTGTCTTCTCACAACACTTTCCGTCACAACGGAAAGAGCAACAGCGACAACAACAACAACAACAACAACACGAACAAGGAAAACGACTGTTCCTCTGGCAAGCTGGCTCAGACGCTGCATGAGCGATGAGCTTAGCGTTTATTACCCGGTCGCTGAGGCGCCAGCAAGAGCGGTGCTAACACTTGAGCAGCAAGGTGCAAACGGAGGCAGCCGACTCAGACATTCGCGACTTGTCAAACATTCCACAACTCCGGAGAGCAGTAGTCGTGGGGGAGACGCCGCCTAGGGGTCTCAGGTGGGGGTGGGGGGTTCTCTTTACCTTTATATATATATATATATATATATATATATAAAGAGAGAGAGAGAGAGAGAGAGAGAGGGAAATAGAGAGAGAGAGAGAGAGAGAGAGAGAGAGAAAGAGAGAGAGACATACGTGAGAAATAGGAATCTACGCACGACAAAGCATGGTCGAAGTTAGATCAAGGAGACACTTTCGGGATCTTGCGGCTCGTCGTCAGCCGCCGTAAGCCGTTGGCAGGGAAGCCAACGGTGGAAGCAGCATGCATGACTGCGTTTAAGTCGTGTAGTACAAGAAAAGAAAGTAACAGAAAGAAAAAGGCGTTAACGGGGTCGTGCGTCAAAACGACGTCACATGGCGGAAAGTAAGTAAAGCCGTCATCCTCGGATCGGAAGTAAACAAGTGAGTGAATGTTTGTTGTTGTTGTTGTTCTTGTCGTTATAATCGACGGGCGATATCGGCTTTCACGTTTG
Source organism: Dermanyssus gallinae (assembly GCA_003439945.1). NCBI lineage: Eukaryota > Metazoa > Arthropoda > Arachnida > Mesostigmata > Dermanyssidae > Dermanyssus > Dermanyssus gallinae. The sequence goes on from QVRM01001450.1 coordinate 105,788, forward strand.
AACATGCTTTTCTAGTGTTTTCACAGTGTTTCTGTTTCGCAGCGCCGCAGACGTACTCGACGAGGCCGCCGTAAGCAGACCGCGTTTTGCTGTCTCCTTTGCTTGGCTAATGTCCTACGAGAAAACCGCAAATAGTCCAAATTTCAATGTCAAATCAAAATGTTATTAAGAAGTTCAAAAAGCTTCGTAATGACAAAGCTATATCCTTGCATTTGAGACGGGGAATTATAGTCGGTCATGCTAAAATCACGGATAACGATGCGCCTTATATGTCAGTAACAAAATTACGCACTACCCCGTACTATTCCGTAGTATTAAACAGAGTACAAAAACAAGGATGCAATAAAAAGTTACTGGCAAACACTCACAAAATCAATTCAACTATATTCAGGCAGGCAATTAAAGTGGCCACTTGAGGGCCCCGCAGTTCTTTTACAAAAGAGCGCGCGATAAGTAGCATGGACACAACCCATCCTTAAGAAGCCTTTCCCCTTAATACGTATCGCCTTTAAGATCTGGATCAATGATAGCGTCGATTCTTGAGTTTCAGGTTTTATTGCACAGCGGTCGGTCAGAAAAGTCTGAATGATAGGAAGGTCACATGAGCCCTGGAATGGTGCATGCCTTGTACGGACTATTCCATGGCTGGACGATCCGCAACCTAATCGTCTTTGAGAACCTAATTCTATTGCCAATTATTCTTGATGAGATCCAATATTCGTAGTGGGAGTCCAATTTATGCAAGTTCCAGCAGCACCAGCGCCTGGGCCCTAAGTTCACGTTCGGAGATCGAAAATCCAAAGCACGCTGCTTTTGCACTAGCCGAATCCGTGCCGTTTGTTGGGAAGTGCCTCTGAGTGGCCAATGAATAGCGTCAATTGGCGTACTAATACGCTTACCGTTATGTATACACAACCATGTTTACTGTGCCTCTGTATACACAAGTATTTAAGCTATCGGTTAAAGATCGCTGGATCACCTTTCATATGGCAATGAGTGTCGGAATAAGACATCGCTGCCATGACGATGATGGAAATCTTCTCTCTACACAAACATGCATTGGAGCCGTCCAACAGGGTGGTAACGTCTTGCCCTATTGGAGGCGTTTTTTGCGCAGGTCGATTGGTGTTATCGGAGACTTATTTCATTACAGTAACTGAATACCATATTTCCCTTCCTGCTGAGTCGCGTTTTGACTGAGCAAGCTTATCTTCAACGCGTCTTAGTCAATCGATCGCTGAATTACACAGGTGTCTCTTGCGACATTGCATCTCTTGGACGACGCTTGTCTTAGCTGACTATGGGGACGGCTTTGTTTTACAGGACACATTGCTCTGAGAACTTGCAAATGCCAAAACCAAGTATGGAGTTACTGTGCTTCTTTCACATGCAGCTTTTGCTCGTGGGAGAGCTTTGTGCTTTGCAGCTTACGGTAACAAGCTTTTTCAAGTCGAATTCCAGTCGAATCCAAGTCGAATTTTAGTTGGTCGCATTTTAAGTCAAAGCTTTGTTGGTTCTCGGGCCCAGAACTGTAGCGTTTTTGCTTTAAAGTGTTTTGGTCTCTACTATGATCGCTTTGGCCTAGTTGTCGTTCGTTGGACGTAAAATGCAAGACTAGCAGTAGGCATGCGGTTATAATATTCGATCACGAAGACGATATTCGTCAGGCTCAGTCTTTTTTAGAGTAAATTAAAGTAACTTCGACTAAGTAATGGACATCTACTTTAGGAGCGTTTGTGGTAAATACGTCAATACCCAAGCTACCCCTAGAGCTTTAAAAGGTAGTCACAGTGGGTATATTAATTGTTAAAATCCTAGATCCACCAAGGCCTTGTATTGTCCCCCCTTCACAGCTCGGTCATCTGTTGGCCTCATTAGTTTTGTACTAAGGCCGCAGGCAGCTACAAGAGGCTGGCTTTCTTGGCCTACGGCTTAAACGAATCTGATCAGCTATACTTATAGGTCTAACGTTTTAGCTGTAGAACCCTTGCGCGCTAGCCCCTCTATCCTCTATTCTATGGAATTTCGGCTTCGCTTCCTGTCAGTTGCAGGCTTTGCTGTGATTGACGTTCTTTGAACATATTAACTATACTTGTAGTAGTAGGCAGCAATGGTTATCTCTAAGGACATTGCCAATTCGGTAATCTAGCTAGGTTTTTAATTGGCAATTGTGCTGTGTGATAGGCCGTTGCACATGATGTCACAATTCAGCCAGCATTTTTTGGTACATGCAGGTTATTTCTTAATTACTTACGGGTTGTCATTACGGGGAAACATTGATAACTAATAACAAATCATATTCGTTGTTCAACTCTCGCAGTTTAACGGATAACACGGCGATTAGTCGTACAAAGTTTTTTCGTTAGCAAAACTTAACGCATTCGTCCTAAAGCAGTTTATCAATATTACAGACCATTAAAATAACTACGGTGCCGTAATCACAGGATTCCACTCGAGCTATAGTAATTTCAGTTCTATCGTTTTTGTAATTAGACAATCTACAATAGCCTTTGATACAATAATTATAGCATGCAAACGCTTTGTCACCAGTCTTCCGCTTGACGACCTTAGATCCGTCTAATCAACTTTTTCGGACCATCCGTTACGTTGTCATCCGACGATGTTCAATGAGCTCCCAGTGAATCAGTCAGAGCGATCATTCGAATAACAGCGTAGTATATTCGGCAAACGACTATTTATATCATGCGTTATGCAATACGCACATACTTTAATAGCAGAGATTGAGCTGATGCTTCTGGCCAACTGATCGGCCACCTGAGACTAAGCCCTATTTTAAATCAATGCGTACATTAGGTAGACAACCCAAGCGTCATTATACAATTCTTTAACGGTTCATAATGGGTGTCTCTCTCTCTCTCTCGCTATATATATATATATATATATATATATATATAGGGTCCCCCAGAATTTGCTCTCATAAAACTTTGAGATCCAGTACAACTGCCATAACATGATAATTGCAAGAAAATTTTTTTTTAAGAATTATTGACAATACAACATTTATTCTGCTTTGGGCTAACGTAGAATACAATTCAACATATGCAACATTTCCCCGTAGTGAATAAAAAATTAACCATGACAGGAAAAACCCGTACACGGGCATTAGCCTTACGGGAAATCTAAAAAAAGATAAACAATATATAGCCCCTTCAATGGTCAGGAGCGGGAGCGGAACATGCTGGTCACGCATCTATGTTGGCGGAGGCGAATAAGTGCAGAAAGTATGCCAGTATTACCTACCCCCACGATTTTCGCCCGCTAGCATTCGAGACACTGCGGGGACCCGGCCCGAAGACGCACAAGCTCATTCAACGTGTCGGCAAGGCGCTCAACCGTTCGACAGGGGACACTAGAGCTATCGAGTACCTGCACCAGAGACTATCGCTGGACATTCAGCGGGGTAACGCCGCCTCTGTGCGCGGAAGACTGCCCACGTCCGAACCTGGAGGATATGTGACATTTTCACTTTTAAATAACCGGTGTACACGTTCATGAAGAGACAATTGTTACCTCTAATATTTAAGCAAATAATAAAGTTCAAATGTACATTGTACAAGTACAATATATATATATATATGTATATATATATATATATATATAGCGTCATCAAAATCGTTATTCGTTAAGAGATTCCGCAGCTATTCATGAAACGTTTTCGCGTGAAATCGGTGGCGTCGAGCTTACTAAACACACCAATCGACCTGGCCCGGAGTGGAGCGTTACAATGTATCCGACGTTTTCCCGCTCACTCATCGCATGGAGAAACACTCACAGAGAGACGAAGCGAGAGAGAGAGAGAGAGACAAACATCTATCAAAAACGCAGAGCCGGGTGCATTCACGTTTTACCTCGGGAGGAAGAAAGGACGCGATCGGCTAAGGCCAAACGAGGCCGGTAGTCTAGCGAAAAACGACCAATAGTGCGTGACCAATAGATTGCGTGAGGAATTCGGAGATAATAAGCCGGTCGCCGATTGGAGGAGACCGAGGCTCTCCCCTGGGAGCGGCACTACTAGAGTGGCGGCGGAACCCCCGGTCGGTGGGTCGTATCGTGGCGTATCTGACGAGGCGAGCTGTTTACGCGCGTTACCCGTTTTGCATTAGGCGGCTATCAACGAGTGGCTGCATCGACGCCGTTGGTCGGAAAGGAACCCCCAATCAGCCCAATGTATCCCGAACCCCCTGTGCTTCACCAAGGATTGGTAGCTATCGAAACCGTAGCAGTTGCAGCAGAGTGACGCTAGTAGCAGCGTACTACCCCCATCATACTACTAGAGCAGCAGCAGCAGCAGCTTCCGCGTCTATTTGAGGCGGCCGGGAACAGCTCGAATAGGATGTTGATGTCCGGAACGTGCCTGGGTAACCGTTCCAGCTAGGCCTAGATGCCGAGATGGATTGACCGATCTCTCGCCCCGCCTCAGCTCGGGGTTCCTCTCTCTAATTTGCACTCTCGTTTTTCCTGTCCTGCTACTTATACACGGCTCAACCGCCATACTCTCTCCACTTTCCACCTCCTCTAGGGAGTGTAACAACGATGGATGGAAACAAGTCGTCGTTTCGCTTTCATCTCGATTGTCTAGATAGCCTGCTTACGCGCTTTGCCCGTTTGCTCGTGTTTCGGCCGCTAACAACAGCTGACGGCAGCTGCGAGCTTGGAGGACGGACGGGCGGTCAAATCCTCGAATCCTCGTTCGTATGTGCGCTCGCCGCTTATCTTGGATCTGGGCCTCAGTCGACGAGATTGCAACCAACCACGCCCAGCGAAGCAGCACAATCATTTCATCAGGTACTCACGCCGATCAGTGGTTGGACGGTCGGGCAATCCTGTGGCGGTAGTAGCGATAGGTGGCCATATCGGACAGAAAGAACTCAACAGCCGACATCGTCAAGTTCCTCATCATCCGTTGGACGAGAGAACAGCGTTCAGGTCGACGCCAAACTGGTGAATGAGTAGGTCAGTAAGTAGACAAAAAAAAAAGAGAATGAAAAGCGAACAACGTAACGACCACGGGAGGGAGAGAGAGGTTTTCCTGTTCAAACTGCTGCTGGTCAAGCTGCCGGTAGTGAACGCTCTCTGCAAGGAGCGCAAGCAAGGAAACAGTGGTACCATCGTGCAAAGTGTGCAAATTGCGACCCTAACCGCCTTCTTGGGTAGCTCGTTCTCTCTCGGCTTTGCTTTGCATACTTTACTATAGATTGTATACGTTATTCGTTTTCGATCCTGGCAATAGATTGATCGGTTTCTGTAGAAAGTAAAGCCACAATGCGATGCGGCAAATTGGAGGTTTAGGGTGTTTTGAGCAGCGCTAAATCCAGTCAACGCGCAGATAGGTGCGGATACAAAATCCTCGAGCGTGCTTTAAGCAAAGCCTGCTGACCACTTTGCAGGACTTTACAAAATGTTTAATGAAACTAAAAAGAAATGGTCACACATCAACAAACATTTATGTGTACCAGTTTGTGGTAGAAATGCCAGAGTTTTCAAGCACGTAAATGTCTTTTGATTATAGCAAACATTACAATTGCGACGAAAGGGGAATTCACCTTACATTTAGATTCGGCAAAAAATACGTGTGTATACAATGTACGTTACTTACATTTTTTTCAATGAGATGTTCTAAATTGTTTATATATATATATATATATATATATATATATATATAAGACGATCGCTGACCTCGCGGCGTATACATATTTCAGCAAAGTTGATATGCCCACTTTGCGGAACAGCCTCGCTTGGGTCGGCCAGCTGTCACCAGTGTTCTCGTCGGCTTCTGTCCTTCTGTGGTCTCCGCCAGTTTTGTCGCCGAACACAAGCACCCTTCCCACACTGATGATTTTTCTGTGTTTTTTTGTTGCTAAAATCCCTGCATTGAGAGACATAGCGGCGAGAGGAAGATCAAGAGAGCGACGGTGATCGAAGTAGCCAATTAAATGAATTAGAAGGAAGGAAAGAAGACCGGATTGAATTGAAACGGAACAGACTAGAAATAGGACAGATAAATAAAGGGAGAGAAACAGGGCGAGATGTATACAGAACCTTGGCGTTCTTTTAGGACTATCTTTCTTCTTGTGTTTTAAAATCAATGTATCGTTTAGCTCCTCTGCGACCCGCTGTGAGTGACCAAGCGACCGACGGCAGCGGCGAGGTCATCTAGCGACCCAATAGTAACGGAGCTTTGGCGATTGTCGTCGCGGCTGTTGTCTTTGCTGTTTAGATTGTTGTTGTCTTTGTTGTTAAGATGGCTGTTGTTGCTGTAGTTCTTGTTATTGTGGTTGTTGTTGTTGCTGTCATTGTTGTGGTTGCGCCTGTCCTTGTTGCTGCTGCTGCTGCTCCTGTTGTTGTTGTCCTTGTCGTGATCTGTCGTCATCGTAGTCGTTTCACCTTGTAGCGGAAGCGAATCCAGAACGAAATCAAGAAAAACACAGAGAGACAGAAAGGACGAAACATAAAACTTGAGTGAGACAAAGTACAAAAAAAGAACGGGCAAACGAGACAGCAGCAGCAGAGCACGACAGCGCGACGCAAGCTAGAGAAAGCGGCCCTCTTTTCAAAGGCGGGCCTCCCACTGCTTTTGTCTCACCGGAGAGGTCTGTGCGTTTGTCTGTTTGCCCGCTCAAACTCCGGCCACCCAGCCAGCCAGCCAGCCAGTCGCTCGGTCTGTCGGTGGGTCGGTTAGCACCGGCGTCCACCGGAGCCCACAGCTCGTTGCAGTGCCCTCTTGTTTCTTTGTTGTTCTGCCAAGGGATGGGCCGAATGGATGAACAATGTCGACTGTGACTGGTGACGAAGACGACAACAACAACAACAACAGCAATAACAACAACGACGACAACAACAACAACAACAACGACGACGACGGGACGAAATCCAGGCAACGACGAACGGAAGTACCAGGGCCAGGACGGAGACGAAGTCGCCCACGTCGACGACGACGACGACGGTCACGAAAAGAAGGAGGACGACGAGAGGCTATCATACGCCTACATACGACCTCGGCCAAATAAATCGAGGCGACAGACGTGTCTATCTGTCTGCGTGTCTTTCTGTCTGTCTGCCGCTCTTCGAGAACGCTATCCACAAAGGATAAGCACGGATTTAGTTGAGGGGCTGAAGGGCTCTTACCTCGACCCTTTTCGGCGGCAGCGGCGGCGGGATCTCGTTTTGTTGCAAGCAAGTCGGTCGCGGTAGTGGTGGTGGTGGTGGTGGCGGCGATGGAGGCGGCAGGGCCCTGCCTCATCATTGTAGTCACCGCGGGCCGTCTTGGCGGGACGAAGCCGTCCATAAGGACGAGAGGCAGCCGGCTCCTCTAAGCGCGACACTTATTTTAGACCTAGACAGCTGGGGTGGGTCTTAGTCGGCTGCCGGCATACGACGACGACGAAAGGGGTTTGTGTCACTCACGGATCTCGTATATATTCGTTTAGTTATATGTATATATATATATATATATATATATATATATATATGTATATATATATATATATATATATATATATATATATATATATATATATATATATATATATATATAAAGTGCGAGGAAGTACGATGAGAAGGATGGCTAATTCCGTCGTTTGCGTCGCGTTTGAATCACAAGCGCTTGCCACAAATAGCACATAGAATATGCTAGTTGATGGTCACAATCGTCGTTTGTTTACTCACCTTGTAGCGATATCTAAAAATACTCTGTAAACTACTTAGTAATGTAAACGATTAGTCGTTTCTCGATCCGCTTTTTGCAGCCTTACATACGATAGAGAGGGCAGCGTTCCAACCCGTTGTGCAGCTGCTCCTAAGGCGGCATTTCTTCTGCTAATAATGCTCGAGGAGGCGGAATAAACGATAGTTTGAGGGCACATGGTTCGGAAAGGGTGATGAATGTTCGATGAGTATTCAGTCTAGGTTGCGAATATTTTGAAGCCTCGGTCGACTCATGTGCAGTCACGCAAAGGTCTCGTAAAAAAACAATTCCTTTCTAGATAATTAACTGCAGACGCGTGTTGGGTCACTATTTTAACTGGTTGGAGTTGTTATTAGTTAGGGATCGTGTTAATGATATGGTTTGCTCCTATATGTTTAAAGTAAACGATGCTTCCAATGCCGTACTAACAGTACAGCTTAAACTTCTTTAAACATATGTTTAGCTTGAGTTAATTGTGCGAGCTATCCGCGCTTTCTTACTTACGCCCTCATAGCAATGCCGCATCTAGCTACAGGTGATCTAACACTCCGAATCTGGGTTTCTGAGATGAAACCTTCAGTTGTAATTACTGTTACGATAAACTCTAATAAAAAAAAAAACAAACTCCGAAAGCAGAGCTCGGTGGTACCGCGTGAGCAGTGCACACAAGTAGCATCACGTCCTCCTTTGGAGTCGAAAACCTCTCGAGTCTCGGTTTATTATCTAGGTCTCCACCTACATTTTATCCTAGAGTCCTATTCGAAGGTGGTGGCCATCGTCAGATAGACTTCAGCAGTTTTGGCCCCTTTTCGGGACTGGAGCAATAACCATTTAAAATTTACTTTTACTCACCACAAAATGTTAATTTAAAGTGTTTTTTCTTCTTCAGAGAATAGCTAGGAGAGGTTGAGGAAAGCCTTAGCCTACTAAACAACTGTTCTAATAACAAGAGAAGTTATGCTCTAATCGGAAGCTGCTCTGTAAATCTTAATGATCTGCAAATCGTGTCCTCGTATATGCGCAACGCGAAAAAAATAGACGTCAGCCGATACGTAGGGACATAGTCACGCATTGCGACAATGATGGAATATGTGCACGCTGATGGATTTTGCAACCATTTGAATTCAATTTCATCTGCATCGGTCAAACGCGCGAGGACAGGGTGCCAGTGTGAAAAGGCTTCTCTAACTATATGCTTACCGCCCGACAGACCTGTGCCTTCCTGACCGAGTAGTTAGCTCTTATCGAGATAATTCATCATTCCCCCCTCACAAGAAGAAAGCTTTGCAATTTGTTTGTGCCAGAACTCAAGTGCCGCAATTTTTAGCTTTTAACTAACTAATGACGCAGTAATTATCCCGTTCGAGAGAATTATACCTCTCACAAACGGGCAAGTATATATGCTATATTGATCTGATTTGGCAGCTCAGTACGGCAGAGGGCGGCTTAAACGACCCAACCGATCCGCGACAGTTACGGAAATCAAAAACGACAATACGCCAACTTCGCGTGTCACACTTAAGCACGTGCAGCTGCCGTACCAAGATGACGTGTTGTTACATACAGCAGACTTCCCTTCGTTATTTGCCAGTTTTTTCATAGTTTGTGTCGGTAGTCCTGCAAGCTAAATGCACTCCTTATGCAAACTGGTTTCCTGCTTTCACTGTTCAACAACGCACTACCATCCGAGGAAGCTTGTGGCAGTGCATTCAGAAAAATTCGGCGGGCGAGGCCGGTGAGGACTCCCGAGGTTGTGGAAAGGGCCAAAAAGCGGATTTCTTAGGATCCCGGATTCCCTTCACTAAGGAAACACGCGGATCTAGCCGTGAGCGTCGGCACGAGACGTCGGATTACAAGGAAGGATGCACTACGTTTCGTATTCCCAAAAAGTTCGACAAGTGTCTGTCTCTGACGAGACCTGAGCCACCAGAGTGGCTCGCCCTGAGTTCGCTCCCGTGTTCGCTTAAACATGAGGCTACAGGGCGTCTTCGATTCCTCTCAGATCATTTTTTTTTTTACAATTGACGCTAAATTTAGCAAGAGCAACATGGCCGGTGGCTCGCTGGACATGCTCCGAGGAGGTGTTTCTAATAGGAGCGACCAAGTTTCCGGTCGGGGTGCAAGTGTTAAGTGTGGATCAGGTGAGTGGGACAAGCTCATGTTCTGGTCAAAACGCTTTTTGCTACTAAACAGCTCAGATCTAAGTACTCTGGATGTCTTTATGGAGGGCGTAGTTAAGCGAGTTCACGCCTAACGTTTTATCACTGCGCACTGCTATTCTGTCGGCATTTAAGTAATTATCCCGGGTCACGGTGCAACGGGCCTGCGCGCAGTTTCGGCCTCGGCTTGAAGCGGTTATTGAAGCAAACGGATACATTCAATAAGCAGACATGCGACGAATTGCTGAACTTAACGAGTCCAAATTTATTATCGTGTCTATGACATTATTGGTGCCCTAACAGTAAAAATGAGATGATTTGACTAACCAGTAATTTCCCGGGTTTTCCGCCAGTTCGATTCATTCAAATATATATATATATATATATATATATATATATATATATATATATATCTTATTGCACAAAGCACTGGTCATCGATTGCTCCTACTGCAAATAGTAATATTTGCGTTCAATTTCGTTTACATGTTTCATTCACCTACCATCATCTTCCGGATGCGACATGGGTTTTTGGTAAAACCGTGTATCCTAGATATTCATTTATCAGGCCAATCCAAGAAGGGATATACGTTTCTCGAGTGATGCGTTCTCATATATTGAAACTGGGCGGTGTTTCGATTTCTCTTTGAATGCATACTTACTTGAGTAAACTGAGCGAAGCGGCCGCAGCCATGGTCGGAATCTTTGCTGTCTACGGTTTTTTGAAGACATATTTCGCGGTAATCGAACTATCGAAAAGTGGGGCTCGGCGGTGCCAGAAAAGCAGCCATGATATGCATGCGCGTAGGTGGCCGATAACCCCCCCGTGGAGTCGAATGCCTTGTTTACCACCTTTTAGACAATGGTTTACCAAGTTAAAGTCTTCGTGCAGTTCTGTTTGAATCGATTTTGGTGAGTGCGTTCTCTTACAGGGAATGCACATAGTCCTCTATTTTCGTTGGATAACGACACTTTGGGCGCCAAAACCAAAACCATACGCAACCATACGATTCAGGGACTTTTCGTAATTAGCAACTTTCTGAGAAATAATACCAGACACAACACTCCATATATATGTATTTATATATAGAGTGTTGTATCTCCATATATAAATACATATATTTACCACATACAGAAATGCCTAGGGGTAACTGTCCCTTTACGGCGGAACGGCATGCCGCTGATGATTGATGATGAGGCCATTCTGAGTCGTCGCTCGCCGAGCCTCTAAAGTAGTAAAGGTGGCATTTGGCTGAGACAAACGCACCCGAAACAGCGGGTGACAAATCTGTAAGAGAGATCGTAGTTTGCAAACTAGATACCTCAGCATCGCTCTGGTTCCGGGTCGGGTTGGCAGCCGAGCCAACGTCGGCAGAGAATCTGGATCATCGCCAAACCGCCCCTGTACTCCGTGCGACTTGGCTAATCGCCTTTTCTCACTTGAAAGCATTGCCGTCGGACTGTTGGTTGACGTTTCCCTCTGTATTCTTTGTCGCCGCTTTCAGCCGCTAGCTGTCCTCGCTCTGTCGGTTTGCAATAGGATCGGGCTCGACGATACGTTCCTCTCTAGTGCAATTTTTCATTATCGATAGAGGGCATCGGCCACCAGCATCACGACGACAACAACAGCAGCAGCAGCAAAAAATCAACAACAGTAAAAGGGACGACAGCAATAATAACAAAAAAACACCAACAACAACAACAACAACAACAACAAAGAACAACAACAGCAGCAACAACAGACTCTCTCTTGCCAGGCCTATGAGCTGGCTTTTCAAACATTGGACGCTGTGCCAACATTACGGCGTTGGCGGTCCGGTCGTTTGTGTTTGCTTACTTGACCTGCGAGCTGGCTGTCACCGGTTTACCGTCGAGACGCCCGCTAATCCCATGATGACCTTGATCCGAGAGCCACGCTGACTGCTCTCTAACCACGTGCCGCTCGAACGGCGCAACTCAAAACGACTTTGTGGCACTGAACGACAAACGCTTCACACGACTCAAAAGATCGACATGAGCCAGTGTACACAAGTATTTATTTATATAAAGGATTGTTTTTAACGGGGTTGCTAGTCACCGTGCATCTTGTCCGCCGTCGACACGCACCCAACCTCTTATAGACGGTGAATTACATTAAAAGCAAAAATTTATCACTCGTCATTTTTCCTTGGTAAAGGGACAGACTGCCTTATTTGGTTTTGTTACACTCCGCCGCCATAAATGATTATATTTACAATATTCGGGAGTCAGCTTAATGAAACAGGGAAATGCGGATAGTTCATGATGATTCAGCTTTCCGACTACAGGTGTGTATTGTAAAGCACCTGAGCTTTTGATGATAATACTCGGAACTTTTGTCTTCAGTTTGATTTTAATAAGTACGCTTTTATGTTAACAACTGAGCTGTACTTAGGTTAACACAAGATCTACACGGTACATTCTGCTTCTTCCTGTTAAGTTTGGGTACCTAAGTCTATCCTAAACGTGACTAAACCATCTGAATGCTTATGCTTCAGTCTACATATAAAATAGGCCTACTCCGTCAGAGTAAAGAGCTAATTTGCAAACGAGCATGATCTGACGGTGTAAAGCGTTCGCTGTGCTACAAGTAATTCCCGGCATATTACTGACGGAAGAGTATATGAAACCGTTATATAAATATATATATATATATATATATATATATATATATATATATATATATATCATACGTACGGTATGAAACTACACATGGCACACGATGATTTATCATGCATTGAGCTCAGTCGTGGCTTCCTGAACGTAGAGTATCATAATAATGACAACACTATGACGGCGAGACATCTGCGGCAACAACAACATCAGCAACAGTAGTCCGCCACATAAACATCAACTACACTTCTCACTAGCACTACAAAAACACAAGCGTCAACTGCAGAGGACAGCCGTAGCTGCCGACGACGTGACAACACCGACAACGAAGGTTAAAGGCGCGAAGATTGAATCATTCGACGTGACAGATCGCGGATTAGATTCGGCATCTAGGGTAGCTATCTAGGCTAGCATCGTCGAATCTGTCTGACCAGTCAATCGTAGTAGCAGGCACATACACAAGCACACACTCATATACATAGAGACGGCGGCGGCGGCAAACTGGGTAACCAGAGAACCAGTCCACGAAAAAAAGACGGAGAACAGGAAGAGAACTCTAGGAGTAGAAGAAGAAGAAAAACGAGAGAGGAACTAGCGACGTCTAGGAGAAGAGTCAGACAAGTCTCGGAAATAAAGGGAAAGAGTATCAGATAAGTATCGGAGAAGAAGGACAAGAGCCAGACAAATCTCGGAGAAGAAGATGGTGACGACGAGACAAAGACAACAATAACGGTCATAGCGACAATGAACGAGCAGTGGAAGAGGCGATCACGGTGCGGTGTGAGTGCAGTGATGATGATGGTAGCTTCTCCTGCACTGGCTGACGCCCAGGGAACAGAGCCGAATGGACCAGGAGCGAAACGATGGAAACGATTCTTCATACGGCAACCAGAAGCGCGCTGTTGATGCCGACGGCGAGTCGAGTGAACGCGCCACAGTCACGCTCGGCGTCGCCGCCGCCGGGACTTGCGCTGCTGTCGCCCCTATTGGCGCCTTCGTTCGTTTGCACGACTGTCGCGGCCATTTTTGCCCCGAGAGCAAAAGTCTCTCTCGACTACAACGAGAAAAAGGCCCACGGCTGTGCTGCGCCATTGTAATGGTAGCGGGACTCGGGCCACACGTGTCAGTCAAACGTGGACAGATAGAGTGGTGAGAGAAAGGAACGGACCACCGGTCAGGCATACAGACAGAGAGTTAGCAAAAGAGAGCAGGTCGTGCGGGTGGGTGGATGGTTAGCCGCAGCGACGGCTGGCACGACGGCACCAGCTTACTCTGGTAGCACTCACGTGCAGCTTTGCGGCTGCTGCTGCGATAGGCTAGGTTAGGTACAGTACAGGATACGGGATACAGTACACAGACGCGCTCACGGTGTGGCGCTTCCTTCGCATGGTGAAGCCGCATCCACACGCTTTCCAGCGACGTTTTTCGCTGGACGCCTTCCTTTCAACTCAACTCGTGGTGTGGAGCCGAATTGAGACCAGTCGTCCCGCCGGATGTCACCGCCAGACAACGATGGCCGAATGAATGAAAGAAAAGGACGACAATAACGACGGACAACACGAAGAACTCACAGAAAGGAAAAACGCCGTAGGAGAAAGGGAAGCGATTAATAGAGATATTGGGGGGATCTGCACACCGCTACATTACCGGAGACGAGCTGCAGCAGGCAACAGTGTGATAATAATAATACAAGTGTATGTAGAAGACTACTGCGGGTAGAATATCGTGCGAAAATCAACACGAATTAATGTTGAAGCGGGCTGGTAAGCCAACAGGGGGAGTTGATGAAGGTTTGAGGGAGAGAGTAGCTATTACAACGCAAAATGCAGCATACTGCGTACGTGCATATGAAAAAGTGAGATTCGAATAGACGCAGAAAACAAAAAGACGAAAAAGTAGAAGGATGAACCGGTTCGAGGTTTAGAGAAGATTGAGGAGAGGGAGCAGCCGAAACGTACCAGTAGAGATGGCAGCAACCGTCAGATGTTTACTTCTGCAGGTGGCTGGGCTGCTGCTGCTGTCGTCTTTCGAACGCGAGTTTTGCAGCAGGCAGGATTCACCCCCATAGAAAAAAGCTGCAGAAAAACGCGAAAAAAGAAGAGAGCATTTAGGAGCAGAGAGAAAAAGCGAAATAAAAAAGAGAACAGGCGCTGCAAAGAATCTAAAAACGTATTCATTTTGTAGACGGAACAGCCCACGCCGGTACCTAGGAGGCGGAATGCAAGAAGAAAAATAGGAAAAAGCAAGAGGAATGGGAGGAGCAGGGAGAAACTGGGCAAACACGAGAGAAGGGGTTGACGGTGTACAGAAAGGCAAGCAACGTCTAACGACAACGAAATTAGACTGCACTATGACAGATACGAAGGCGAACGAGAAGCACAAGCAGTATCCTCAGCAACAGAAGCAGTAAAAGTAATTCTCTGAGAAGCCGCAATAGTGGCGGCGGCAGTACTAGAAACGCGTTGACAGCACTGAGCACGAACCCCACGATGCCAACAATGGGGAGCTCGACCGACAGCTCGTTCGCATGAGGTTTGCGGCCAAGATGATGACGACAGCAACAATAAAAACGGTAGTGACGACTCTCCAATTGGTATTCTTTCTAGAGGAAGGGTACGTTACCACCAAAATCCCTAGAACCCCCACGGTTCCTCGCTTATACCCGGCCCTCCCTTCCTCCTTCTGTCTATGTCTTATTTCCTCATTCTTTAATTTTTCTTGTCGACTACCGCGTACTCAACGTCGTGGTCATCATTTTCGTTGTTGCTGTGATTGTGGTTGCTGCTGCCGCTGCTGCTATCGCTGCTCTTGTTCAGTCGTCGCTATTGTTGTTGTTGCTGTGGTGGGGTGGTTGTTGTTACTGTTGTTAGAACTGCTCCATAACTCTCTTCTTTTCATTGGCCGATAGGCGAACTGTCAGGCGCCTGCTGCTGCCGCCGCCGCCGTTACTGCGCCCGTCATATCTGAAGGTGGATAGGCGACGGCGAGTGTTTGAGAAAAAAGCGAAGAAGAAAGTGAGAGAAAAAAAAGAAAGACCGAAGAACACCAAGAAGAAACCCCAAACGGCGACCAGCAGCCGTAGCAACAATAACTGCAACAGCACCATCAACCATAACAAAATCTTACCGCAGGCGGCCGGCCAGCCAGCCAACCGCTTGGCGTCGCAAAAATTTACTCACGAAAAAAGTTGGCGAGCCTAACGATGAATGGTGAGTGAAAACGACAGGAGCTTAGAGGAAAGAGAGGAAGGACAACGCAAAATAAAATAAAATGGCTGATGGCGATGAAAAAGCACTTGCCTTAGAAGCAAAGAAGTAGGAAAAAAAGAAGACTCGCCATCAGAAAACAAACAAAAAAAAAGTTGGCGATAGAGCGGCACAGGGGGGGGGGGGAGACAACTGTGTAAAAAATAACAGCGCCGCTTTGCAAAAGGAAAAGATTTTGCTCTTTTTTGCCAGCCTCTTCTGAAGAGGCTGTACGTCAAACGATCCATCAATATATATATATATATATACACCCAGATATGTATGTATATGTATGTATGTATATATATATATATATATATATATATATATGTATGGTATATATATATATATGTATGTATATAATATATATATATATATACTATATATATATATATATATATATATATATATATTATATATATGATATATATATATATATATATATATATCTATATATATATATATATATATATATAATATAATATAATATAATATAAGTCTCTACTCAGCTGTTGAGCCGGACGGTCGCACTGGTGCGAGCTCCCGCTTAAATTGCCTAGATTGCAAGTTATATCTGGCTTTTTAACGGGAGTTTTGTCACAGACCATCGTGGCCACCAGTGCGACCGAACTGTGAGATCCAACACCGTCAAACAGTTCCATTTTGCATTTAAAAGATGCAAAATTGTTATAATTCGCCGCGTCACTGTGTTAGATAGGTTAGCAGTGCGTTCACCATTGCAAAGGCCTGTATGAAGTGCATTTTAGCGTTTTTAAGTGGAAGTGATTGTGCCGGTTTTTAGATTTAGGTAAGGTGAGTCTACCTATATAGTTGTTTTAGTGAAATATAGCGGCCCTAATTATATTTCACTAATCTTAACTTCTATATAGGTATAGTGTATGCACTGGCTACAAACCCCAGACAGTGCATACATATCGTGGTGTAGCGATACGCTTTGTTTTGAACTCTAAAATCGAACACAGCGTAGATAATACAATAAGCAACGATATTGGGCAGCCATATCGTGTTTTTAAACCACTATATATTTTAATTGACTATCTACATACCTACTATATATTTGTAATAGATGCTTCAATTCCACTGAATCGAAGAGACAGCAATTAATCTGTCTGATGCTAGTCTTCCATCTAATTACCTAAATATATATCTTAAACCGACACTACTATTGTACATATTAATGTGCAATTTTTAACTTCTACTTTCGACGCTATTTTGCATAAATACAGTACGTGACGAAATATGACATAGTGCTCCCTGGGTAGAGGCAAACAGAATGATGGTCTAAAGACCGCTTCATTTTAGCGATTTTAACAACAATATCTGCGTAAAATCGCGCCATCGTTCGCGTACGAAACTTTTAAAGAAATCTTACCACCACTGTGGACCAAGACAACGATGGCATCACGTGACGGCAGCAACACCGCCGGAAAACTCAGCTGCCAGACTTGCGGGCGAGTATGCAAATCTGGCGCGGGCCTCGCGAGCCACATTAGATTGACTCACAATCAACGAGAAGTTGGTGCCACCTCCCAAACTCCTAACCAATCACAGACTAATAATTTGATTTTAAGTTCCTCACAAAATGACACTGTTGCTTCTAATAATAATTTTAACCCCCTCGTGCTTCACGCGTCTCCCAGCCAAATTGTAAATGTCCATCTAGTACTTGCTTAAAGGTCTTTAATTCTAAATCAGGTCTTAATTTACACCGTCGTCGTGCCCATCCGGACGAATATAATGAGAACATTTTAGCCCCCCCCCTCTAAGAAGGCCAGATGGAACCCACAAGACCGTGAACTTTTAGCAACATTAGAAGCAGATTTTATATTAGATAATAATAACGAAACACCTAGAGAAATTGACCACCTTTTAGCTACTAATTTTAACTCACGCACACCTGGGGTGATTAGAGGCCAACGTAATTCTCAGGCGCATAAGGATCTGGTAGAGGACCTCCTTAAAAAGAGGTCTCTCCTGGATTCCAACCTTGACGGATCTGAGCTTCCTGAGCCTAGTGAATCAGATGGCCCCTATAATCCATCCCAAAAAGATATTATTATATCTAAAATACAAGCCCTCACAAACACATTTCCCAAACGCAACATAATTTCAACAGACCTTACTCATCTGTCAAATATAATTTGCTCAGGTGAGAATCACACTATCGCCTTAAACGAATTTCTGAACAAACATTTTACACACACTGTCCGACGTCGTGCCTTTATAGAAACACCTTCCACTGAAGCGCGAGTATCTAAAAGGCAACAGCGACGTCAAGACTACGCAACCATTCAAAAACTTTTTAGCCAAAACCGATCCAAATGCGCTCATGAGGTGCTGGACGGCAAACACACCATACACAACATGCAGGCCACCGAGGTTGTAGAACACTGGGCCAACACGATGACACAACCACCCCCTGAACCACTCCCTTGCCCCGTATACACTCCCAACTCTGATCTCTTTGAGGTTTCCCTCCCTATCTCCCTAAAGGAAACCCACGTAGCTCTCCGCGGACCTTCTAAAGCACTAGGCTTGGACGGGATTTGTCTTTCGTCCCTCCGTAAACTCCCGTTAGAAGTAGTCTGTTGTATTCTTAACATACTATTAATTAGCGATATTGCCTCAGCCCATGAAACTGCTCGCTTAGCGTTCATCCCTAAAATTAACAATGCCACATCCCCAAGCGATTTGCGACCCCTATCTATTAGTTTATACTTACAACGAACGCTTAACAAAATTCTCTCTAGACGCCTCCAGAACTCTATTAAGCTTCTCCCAATCCAGCGAGCGTTTCTCCCCTATAATGGTACCTTCGAGAATCTTGCGGTTCTGGATGGTATCCTTAACGATGCCAAGTCTGCAGGACGTGAGCTCAGACTCGCCTCAATCGACCTCCGTAAGGCGTTCGACATGGTGAGTCATGACTCCGTCCTGTGGTCACTCCGGACTCGCGGATACCCGGAGGTATTCATTAACTATATCGAACGCTTGTACCTCTCATCTAAAACTCATTTATTTACTTATAGAATTTGGACAAGAGTGTCGCACATTTCGGCCAACTAGGGGTGTTAGACAGGGAGATCCTCTGTCCCCCCTCTTATTTAATCTAGTTCTCGACGACATTCTTTCAAAATTAGACAAAACTAATATCGGGTACCAACTTACTGATGACTTCCGCCTTATGGGCTTAGCCTTTGCGGATGATCTCATCCTCCTAGCCTCCACGAAATCCACTCTCCAACGGCTCCTTAATATTGCGGACCCACTTTTGAAATCCCGAGGCCTTGAAATTAATACTAATACAAGCTTTACTATCTCCCACCTATTTAATATGAAGGAAGGTAAAGGTTTTATCAATACCGTACCAGAATTTAACGTAGGAGATCGGCAATTGCCAGCTAAAGGTATGAGCGATCGATGGAGATATCTTGGAGTCGACTTTGACAGCAATGGCAGAGTTGACTCCACAAGGGATATACTCCTTAATTTACTCAACAGATTCACGATAGCTCTCTTTAAACCCCACCAAAGACTCATATTTTTGAAAGACTTTCTCATTCCCCGTCTCCTATATAAACTGGTCTCTGGTCCCAGACCATCTTACGCACTCCTTAGTGACCTAGATAAAGAGATCAGAAAGGTTGTTAAGTCGAAATGGCTTAAGCTCGAAAACTCGGTGCCGAACGCCTACCTGTACACGCACACAGCATACGGCGGTCTGGACATCCCCTGCCTCCAAACATTCATTCCCAGACTCCGCCTCTCCCGCCTGACAGCACTACAACACTTCACGCACCTTGGGATCCAATTGATGCTAACCACCGAGCACTTTAAAAAAGATCTTGCGAAAACAAGACTTCTTTGCGAGCGCTTGGGAACCTCCATTGAGACCGCTACACAAGAGACCGACTACTGGTCTCAACAACTACACAACACGTTCGATGGGGCACATTTTAAAAAAAGCACACGAAACGCCCTTTGTACATTACTGGATTAAGGGTATGCCCTACCTATCTGGTAAGGAGTATTTAAACTTACTAAAGCTCAGGATCAACGCACTACCAACGCGTGCCAGATTGGCCAGGGGACGCCCGGGCTACAACAAACAATGTAGGCACGGGTGTCATGCGCCTGAGACGTTGGCTCATGTCGCTCAGATGTGCGATACAACACACAAACAAACCATAAAGAGACATGACGACGTCTGTGATCGCGTGGCGTGTCTTCTCCGCGAAAAAGGTCATGAGGTGGTTCGTGAGCGAGTATTCCGTCGACCGGGCGCACCGGGTCTAAAGCCCGACCTCGTAATAACAACACCTACCGAGGTCTGGGTTTTAGATGCCGAGGTTTGCGGCCCGAACCGGGACCTGGCAAAAGCACGGCAAGACAAGATCGCCAAATATGACGTCGAGTTCCTAAGAGCGGCGCTCCCCGACCCGCAAAAACCTCGCAGATTCGGATCCATCACTATCTCTATGAGTGGTGTATGGGACTCCGAATCTGCGAGGACGCTCTTGGGGCTCGGCGTCACGAAGAGGAATCTTATGGATCTCACCGTTTTAACTTTGCAAGGAACCTTGAGGATATACCGCTCGCACCGGGTCCATAAGAGCGGGGGGTACCATCAAGCAAGGACACGGACAACTGACTCTTAACTTCACGTGACACCTTTTTACCACCATTTTTATTAAGGCGAGCACTGCCGAGTGTGCAAACGTATTGTAAATGATTAATAAATCATCACAATATTTTCTATGTATATATATATGTATATATATATATATATATATATATATATATATATATATATATATATATATATATATACATATATATATATTTATATATAATAATAATATATAATATAATAATAATAATAATAATAATAATAATAATAATAATAATAATAATAATAATAATAATAATAATAATAATAATTGACGGCTACAAGTGTCAAACAACCGTTCGCAAGATCTTAGATGACACCCAATCTGCGACAGAGAGAGCGGTATTTATAGCCGCCCGTGAGACCTTCAGCAGTGGCTTCCTAAGGGCACTTCCTTCACCGCAGCTGGGCACCATGCTGGAAAACACCTCCTTCCGCATGGTGGCCGCCCTAAGAATAGGCGCTCCCATATGTGAGCCATACGAGTGCAGGGCATGTGGAAAAACAGTGGATAAGGACGGACTGCACCCTTTAAGCTGCTTTAAGAGCCCTGGTAGAACTCTCAGACACGCGGAAATCAACGCAGTTTTAAAGAAGGCTCTTCGTAGAGCCGGCATACCAAGCACCCTGGAGCCCAGGTTGGGCTTCGAAGACGACAAAAGACCCGACGGCGTCACCATTCCGCCATGGTCTAAGGGCAAATGTCTAGTATGGGATGCCACGGTATCTCGTACAGTGGCTCCGTCATACTTGATGCATAGCGCTACCCGGTCAGGGTGGGTTGCCGAACATGCTGAGATCGCAAAAAAGCGCAAATACTCTGACCTAGAGAAAAGATACCACTTCGTACCCGTCGCCATGGAAACGATGGGTCCAATCAGCAAGAACACAAGTATCTTCCTCAAAGACCTAGGTATCAAAATAAGTGCTAACACGGGTGACCAGCGCGAGGGTGAGTTTCTACGTCAGCAACTCTCGCTCGCAGTGTGTAGGGGAAACGCCGCCGCTGTCATCGGCTCCATGGATTGAGGAGCGGGGGTGAGCCTAGGCGGGTACACGTTTAGATCCCACAATTGTAGGGAAACACCGAAATATTGAATATATAATAATAATAATTAAAAAAAAAAATAATAATAATAATAATAATAACTATTATTATTATTAGTACACATTGTAGCTGCGTGAACGGTTAGGAACGAGTCTGGCGCATAAGATTAATTAGTCGTTCCAGTTAATTTGGTTAGTAGTAATTTCGTCGTAAGATTTTTGTCTGCCGGTAGCAGGCAGCGAAGTGACGCTGCAGCGCTAGGCGTGGGCGCGGTGTTATCCGCGCGTTATTCTACGAGTATGTTTGCGCTGGCTCGTCTCTGGTTGCCCTCTGCGTGCTGTCAGTGTCAACACTGACTGAGTGCGGCATACGACCGGCTAGATAGATGGCATTCAATAAAAAACGAAAAGTGTGTGGAGCCGTTGTGGGAATTATGTGGGGCTATTCTAGTAGTAGAATCGTCACCTCATGTTGCACTCACTCGCTGCACGGCATCATAATACGACCGTCTGGGACTCCTACGTGTGCGAGCACGCGTGTCTGTGTATGTATAAATACCATGTGTATATATGCCAGACTTAAAAGCTGATAATAGAACTTCAATTTTTGCGAACTTTCTTCTAAACGACTACAGCATCTTCTGGCCGGGTCGTATGTTCCTCCGTAAAGAAAACAGAATACCCACGAACACTATGGTGTGCTTAGTTTCTGTCTCGGTTGACTGGTTATCTCACAATCGTACATTTTGTATATATATATATATATATATATATAATCCCGACAAGGGTTTAATTTGATCAAAATGTATATATTACACAATTACTACTATATTAATTATATAACACCTACGACATTATTATTATTATTTTTTTTTACTTAAAAAAACCTTGGCGTTGCCTCTCTATAGTTCCAATGAAACCCTCTATCGGAGGAACGGTTATTACTCGGTAATATGAGAGCAATGGGCTCTCATATAACATAAATGAAATGTTCTCATATTTTCTATTGAAGCAGCGGAAACAGTGTAAAATCGTAAAAAGTGTATACTAACTATACAAATTCTTTTAACTATAACGGTCCGGCATTTCTAGCTCAAACCAGTCTAGTCGACGCTTAGCTAGTTTTTAGGCAAAATTGCTCGCAACTAACACGTTCTTCTTCCCTGCTGATAGAGCGCTCCAGGCAGAGAGTGTGTTATCTGATACAGTGCGACTTCTAGGTAAGCCATGAATATGAAGCTAAGGAATAAGAGTCGATTCATTTCGATACATTCAAAGGAGCTCGACGTTCTCTGCTACTCGCAGTTCAATATACAGGACAGCTTCTTTCGGTCCCTGATTACGACATGGCAGATCAAACAGCTTGTTTTCTGATTAAATCGCACCAGTACGTTATACTAGTACATACTAGCATAGTTTATAATTGTGATCCGTCACAGTTCTGTAAGAATAGCAAACACGATGCACCCAGTAAGCTAATTTCTTGCTAATGTTCTTCCAAGCACCTTAGAGCACTGCATTCCATCTGAGGCACGTGCGTGGCCTTCTCTCTCCGTTATGCTTATTCTTTGGACCGGTCTGTAGATTCTTGAATGGGTTTTGAAGTCAATTTGGGGGTTATTGGACTCGCACGGCCTAGCCTTTATGTTTTTACCAACACCTTTGGCTGGGTTTGTCCGTTTTTTGTTTGAGACTTTTTGCAGCAACTTCCGGGCCGGATACTGTCTGTGCTTTCAGCCGTTCGCAGTATAAGAGATATAACCATTGTAACTGTCCATTTAATAGTACAAATGCACTAGAGACGGAAATGCTTTAAAAAATGCATATAATGAAACCATAGTAATATCAAATTAGCATACGAGTAAATATAACGAATATATATATATATATACATATATATATATATATATCAAAAACGCCCCAGCTAAACAAGCAGGTCTAATTCCGGACCCAAATTTTGGATTTGCTAGAACGCGAACGGACGCTTTGCTGTTACCAACGTACGGCATTGGCCCATGAGAGAATTGAGCTTTGACACGTAGGTTAGGTCCGAGTCAGCTTTAAGGACTGGTTCAATACAATCATCTAGTACGTCGGCTAAATACGACAACTGTATGCAGCTGACAAATCGACAGGCTTTAGACGTTCGCGCGCGTCACAGGCCTTTACAGCTCTCCACTGGTTGTTATATGGTTGGTGTATCTTCCTAAGAGGTGCGCACGCGTACCCACCCTCCCGTAGAGACGTGGCGACTGCGGTGTAAATACACCGCACGCTAAAGCTATTGCCTGTTCTAGTATCGTTTTGGTTTCTCTTGAACCGCTGTTGATTGGAGCAGCCATCGACTGACAGAATATCGCGTCCGAGTAATCTATTGATGGATCAGCATCTTGCTTCTTTCTGCGAATGTATAGTGTGCCTATAGGGTGACGATAGATGTCGTTTTGCTCGAGACAAGTTACGGCAATCTTTTTTTTAAAAATGAAATCTACAATTCGGGTCATGTTTGTTCTGCATTTACTTAAAACGCACAAAAGCTGTACGTAAGGCCGTTATAGCTCTCGCAAACTGGGCAGCTTCTTAGGGGCTTTGAGGAATAGCGTCTTGAACGTCTGAAACGAGTGGGAAACATTATAAGCCTAGTGTTACTTTGACAACGGTGTGGGAATAATAGCAAGAGTGACGCAGACCACAGGATTTATTTAAGGCGACGAACTCAGATTTGTTAGGGGCAGACCGAGCACAAGCAAAAACTGGAATGTACGCAGACATTGCGTCTAATGCAAGAGTCTCTCTAGGGTTAACTCTCTAGGGTTAAACAAAAATTGGAGAGACTCATTTATCATATGGACGAGATAAGCTTAGAAGCAACTTTTGTGAATCAATTACATTTCTGGAAGTTACTTTAAGGTCGAATGGTAGCAGTTTCCGGAACCATATAGAAAGCCGAGTGGGGAAAGCAATTCGAGCGGCAGCAGTACCTAAAAGCCTACAAGTGCTGTCAATACGTATCGCACACGCCCTTTTTAATATCGATGCAGATGTAAATCACTTGCAAAAAAACTAAAGTTAAACAATACATACTGAAGTAGAACCAATAGAGAAATTGGGGGGGGGGCAAAGTACAGGTACTGGATAGAATTAAATTTTTCTTTATGAAACGTGTTAGCATACATTTTTGAAATATATTAGCTCATATCTTGGAAAGGAAGAAAAGAGGGGTCTAATGACACGAAACTACAGTCACAGTGGGGTTTACCTAGGGCGAGGGCGTTTGAAGCCAAAAAAGTGGACGGGAAAATGAAAGAAAATCGACATGGGAAATTATACTACGGTAGCAATAAGAAGTACCACATGGGGAACAGCCGGATCTAAGAGTAGTGATCTTACAACGACGTTTGCAGCACGTGTTTCATTACGTCTTGTGCAGCATGAACAGACTACGCGATCTTTAGGAGTGTTGTAGGTGTGCGAGGTGTATATATATATATATTTTGCCCAGTTGTCGTGTGCTATAGGCAGCTGATAGTTACGAAACCTGTGCACTCCGCGAAAAATCTTTACGCTTGCAGTACCTAATCACCTAAAATGCCCGAGGACGCTCAACCGAGTGTACCCGTAGCCACGGTGAAAGCGCGAGCTATATTTGCGAACTTTTGCGCATTCAAGCACAAATTCGTGTTGGTATTCTATTTCAGGCAACGAGTACAGTGTCTCGCGGCTGGATAACAAACTTACGAACTGCGTTACTTACCTGATGAGCTAATTAAGGCAAGTGAAATAGAAAATCGCCAGGACGAACGCTAAGAGTCACCATGCTTGAATACCGTCTCAAGACACGAACACCGAAGCGGCAGGAGCCCATCGGCAAAGTAAACTGGCGCCACTCCGCACTGCTCCTGCAAAGACGGTATTAATAGTTGGCGACAAGCCGGTGCATCAACTGGGAAGAAGAGAAAAACTCAAGAGCAAGGATCGTCGCCTCTCTGCCCAAGAAGCGCTCAGTGGCCTGGCGAGCTGTGTCAGACGGAGACGTAGGACGTTGACAAGTTCGTTGAGAAGAATAGTCAACCCATTTACGTGATACTGCACGCTGGCTACAATGAATCTACGGAGTTCAAGAGGGTCGAGTTTATCTCCAGAATCGTGACTTTTGCTGCCAAGATTAGGGAGAGTTCCCTGGACTGTTCATTCTGTACTTACAATACCAGAATGACGGAAAAAGTGTCGTAAAGCATATTACACGTTGTCATGAGTTTGAGTATTGAAACAATTATTGAGACTCACTCACACCGCGCCATGGTTCATAGAGGTATACGGCTGCTCAGGACTCTGCAGAAGCGTTCTCGAAAGCGATCGCTCGTCAAACGTCATCTTTGTAGTAGTCAAGATCTATCAGCAGCCCGTGTCGAACAGGACAGTCCCGAACATGCTAGCCAACATCAAGCCGGTCCCGGAGCGCAAATGGCAGTCTCGCAACAACACCCAACGAGCACAGGGGCCCTTCCAAAGCCCGGACAGGCGAATCGCTTGGCAAAGGAGAAGACAGGTCAGAATTGCATGCTTCCGGGAAGGGAGCCAAGACCAGGGCCGGCACCAAGACAAAACAAATTCTCGCAAACGCCCGCGTAGCGACGGCTCGCCGAGAGTCGACCGGTAGTGCCCGCGGAGACCCTTCACCAACTCATTATGGCCGCGTTACAGGGCATGAGTAGAGATAGCCAATTCAAGATTACGAGGTGGGCCAGACGTCGTTGTAGGTACTTGATAAGAAAACGATTGTGTACGTGTGTGTAAAACGTAGAGCGTGCAGTCCGCGACCTAGGACTACTTTTTTCTACTGCCATCGACGATATCAACGTCATTATTCTAACCGAGACCTGGGAAAAGAAATCATTTGATGTGCCTGGGGTCTACTCTGCTCACTTGTCGGCTGTCATACGTGCTGGCCGAGGCCGCCCTAGCGGCGGCGTGTCCGTACTATATGAAAATAGAATAAGCGATATTAGTGTGGCTGTTGCTGGAGATGATACAGCTTTACTTTGAAGTAACCGATGCAACATTGTGGCAGCCTACGTTCAACCATCGAACACCGAGAACACGACCGTGTTGATTGAACGAATCACACAGGCTATCCACGCTCTTCCTTCAGCTGGATTTCCGCTGTTTGTGACGGGCGACTTCAATACGAGGGTCGACAAACCTGATGGTGCCCATACTCGCGCTCTTTCCTCTGGTTACTGGTACGACAACCAGACGAAGCTTGCAGCGTTATTTCCAGTATCTATTTCGTACACTGACGTGCTGACCGAAGCGATTACATCGTCTGTCTGTTCAACGAGCCCGCGTCGACAACGACCATGGTCTAAGACGAGCTGCATTCTAGCCTTCGCGGTGCAGTTCTGTGCCTGCCTGCGGGCTAAAAAGTGCCTCTCTCTCTGCTCTGTAACCTACTTAAAAGCTGGTACGAACTCTCAGAACGGCGCGACGGCAACATCTTGAACGTACGGAGGAGAAGCTACTGAAGCAGGCAATCAAAGAGGTCCACAAGTGGATTAAACGGGTAAATATTTTCCTTGTTCCATAAACTCCGCTGTCTTAATAGATAATTTCAGAGCAGTGTACACATGTCCAAAATTTTTCCCAGCAGTGTTTCATTGTTCAATGGTGCATGGGGCATACTGACTTCGTTTATGTGCGATAAACAAGCAACATAAATCTCCATAGTAAAAGTATTACGCTCTATGGAGCGGCTCTAGCCAAACAAAGCAGCTGGCTCGGACCTAGTTCGCTTCGAACATCCGAAGATGGCGGCTGGTTCGTGCTTAGCAAGTGGATGGACTCGTGCTAGACGAAGTTATTTAATGCTTGCCCTCGTCAGGGACACCCGGTGAAACCTGGAGTGATGCGTTGCTTATCGTCATACAAAAAGAGAAAAGTGATTTGCAGGTGCCATCATCTTAAAGGGCAATTGCGAAAAAAAGTTTCTGATACAAACGACTGGCACTCCTTATCACTCGGTGGCTCGGCAAAAGCTCAGTAAGTACCGATGACGGGGTGTCCCAGCTTCCTCCGTTCGCCCAAATGACTGGCGTCGCGCAGAGCGATAATCTGAACTCTCTGCTGTTCTCCCTGCTGCTGAATGCCTTGCCATCTCGAGTCCAAGGATCTACTTCTCACGGTAAAACGTTATTTATATAAACCTTGTTATTTTCGGAAGAAGTCGTTTTCATGTCCAACAGGCACTGGCAAGACTCTCTGCATGCGTACAGGATACCAACCTGACAATCAACCTTGATAAAACTGAAGCTATGAAATTCCGCCGGGGAAGGCGACTAGCCGAATTCGACCCACTTCGTATAGGGCCAACGACCCTTAAGCATGTAAAAGCTTAAAGTACTTGATGGTGGTACTACCTACCAACGGCTGATGCTTTACAGAGCACATCACAGAGGGTCGGGCGAGCCTTGGTTGCGAGTGTTGGAGTGCAGACGCCATCAAAGCTATCGCTACGCTCAGCAATGACCATGTTCGAGATGAAGGTTGTACCTGTTGCGTTTTACGGAATTCAAGAAATTTGGAAGTACCTTCTCTTTTCTCAAAGGCGTCACGGAGCTGCAACGCTTAGCACAAAAAGGTTTAGTTTACCTCCTAGGTGGCACGCCGTTATTGGTAGAAAATCTCAAACGTCGTTTCGACCTTTCGACTACTCTAGCTTACTTAGAGTTCATTAGCTTATGAGCGCCGAAGATGACTGAAATCGACTCTGAATTTTATGATAAGAGTGCAGTGAGCAACAACGCGTGGGAGGAACTTAACAGAACCAATAGGCACAAAGTAACACGCTTTGCGGTTCATAGGTTTCACTAGATTATTTGCAGAACATTAGGTGCTTATGTGCCGTGTAATACCTGTTTTTGCAGTAGGTGCGAGAACTTTTGCGCCAGGTACCGCCCAGCGTGATCGGATTAGAAGCATGTTGATGTATATATATATCAATACGGAACTGGCATGTTTATGTTACCACAACTTTTACAATGTACCTAACAAAGGTGGTAATAAACGTCATAAAAAGTAGTTAACCTATATAGGGTGTTATTAAGTCATAATAAGTAATGACAAATATTATGTAAAAAGAAGTTATTGTTCAACATTCTCGTGCTCGAAGTGATCTCAAAGGAACACCGAGCCTGCGGAGGAAGGGAGCGTGAGCAAGGATACGAGCGGGTTTGTGAGTTGCTGACTATTTCTGATTCGATTTTAAACCAAATGCAGCACAGCAGGAAAATAAACACCCGCATAGGCGCTGTCAAAATGATCTTTTACGCGCGGAAGCATCCTCAGTGACTGCAACCTGGCCCTTGTATTATGTACTCTAAGAATACACGCACACAGCTCGAATTCTGTAAACTCGCTATACAAACGTTCGATCGATCGTCTCAGTAGATAGAAGCTTTGCTAACTTTTAATCGAATTCCTGTCATTGTTGACTTATGGCCTTTAATGCCGTACTGCGCAATTGTTGAAGCATGTGATTAGTCGTTTTGGAAAGCTCTCGCGTCCAACAATGGGCGCGGGATCTGAACGTGTGTTGCTGCCTACAAATCAGAGAACAAGACCCTTATCCAAAGCTAGATAAGTTTCCAAGAGCCTTACAAGTCGTATAGTTTGTCGCTGCGCATCGTTGATGGTTTAAGTTGATTGCGCCTACCTACGCTGATTAATGAAAACCGAAATAGGGCATTTTATATGTTAGCATATACTGTTACAATAATGACACATGTTTATTATATATCATCAGCCCTTTATTTCCTTTGAGTTCGTATATTTTTCTAGAAGGGCAGGAATTTTTTTACTGGGTAATCTACGACGGAGCGCGACTCTATTGACTGGTTCTTAGGACTTACTCAGAAGTGATTGCGTTACGAGATTACGACAGAGCACTTAAGATAATAGTCCATTCCCAGTAGTCAGTGCACATGTCTCAATAATAAACTCCGTAAGACGTAATGAACTTTTACTTTTAGATAGTAAACTCCGAAAAACCGCAATCAATAGCACTTATTACACCACCTCTTTATGCCTGACAATCTTCTGGTTTGCCAGTTTTCCGCCCGCAGAGCCCCTAAAGTCCTGTTCAAATTGAGTCCACTCGCACGAACATATCAGGTTGCTGTACATTTTGAGGCATCGCCAATATCTGTATTTATCAAAATCCTGGATATCACTGTGCTCTACCTGCTCTGTTAACGCGCAGGCGCTGAAAATCTAGAAAGGTAATATGAGATATATAATTCCATACTGCGCTAGTGGCCATTACCCATGATGGCCGTTAGCAGTGACCTGTCATTGAATAAGGCTCGACACACGCTCGTAAAAAGGTCGTCGACGTAGATCTGTGACCTTTGACCGTCGTTTTCGTCCGGCTCGTGTGCCTTGTTCGCTTAGGAAATAAGGAGCTTTACGAAACGAGGTTTGACAGCGCGCGTGGGGAGGGACGTCGAGGGACACAAAGCTTGAATGTTGATTCGACAAGCTAGCTTGGCAGGAAGAAGCAGAACATTGGAGCAGGCCTAATTTGTGAGACCAGAAATGGCGGCCGTCACTCGGGCTTGCGTAACATATCACTTCTGCAGTCAGCCGACTTCAGAGTCGGAGCTGCGGCAAAAGCTGAGTTATCGTTGCCGAACCAACAACCTCGTTCTCGAGGCCCATTGATTGGGCGGACGGACTGACAGACGCTGTACTCTGTCAACGATTACATAGTAAAGCCAAGTAGCGCCCTTTTTCTCAAGGCCCTTTTCCTGGTCTTACCTACGAGATCACTGGCACGGCGCTTTTTTCGCGTTTCGACCTGTTGTATATTCTGTCGGCTTGCTGCGCAACACCGGTGCGCTGGCTATATGAAATAGAAATCGCCCGACTGACACGGCCAGGTATGCGCACCGTGTGTCTCGTAAAAACGTGGCCATGTCGCAACAACGTCCCGTTGTTGAGGAGCGAAGTGAAGGAGATATTATCTAATATAAACTTTAAGAGGCACCTATGTAAAGACAGGCAAAGAGCAGCAAGAGAAAACGTGAGGCCTAGCACCACGGTTTATATATATATATATATATATATATATATACATTTTTTTTTCGGTTTTTGTTTAGTTGTTCCCGCGTACTAATGCCCGTGTACGGTTGTTTTCATGTCATGACTCGAACCCAGGCCTTCCGAATGCAAGGCAAAGGCTTTGTTACTAAGCCATTTTGCTCATATATATATATATATATATATATATATATATATATATATATATATATATATATATACATATATAGTTAGTTAAGGACAAGTACCTTGTCCAGGCTGTATCAGTTAGGGAGCTAAAAACAAAATATAAGGACTTCAGTAGTTTGGCTTTTCCAAGGTAATGTTAAGAAATACTGAGCCTGGCAGGAAGGAAAGATAAGGAAAAATTAGAATTTAGAGGGCTTGTGAGTATTAACGCGGTAACTAATCACGCGGCCTGCTGGTATCGCATGCGCACCACGCGCATTCCTAAAACTTTCCAGAACAACACACGTGTAGGCGACTTATACAAGCTACTCGAACGTGTTCACCTGCTTTGCAGAAACTATCAGGACTATAGGTATCAGGACTACGGCTCTAGGCCATTATGTAGTATTTATACTAAAGACTTTGCATATTGTCTTCAGCTTTCGTAGCACTAAAAAGTGTCGAGCACCGTAGGACGCCTTCATGCACTGAAGCAACAATAGCAGTTCTCAAAAAGCCGCAAGATGGTAACCCTTAAGTTTGGGGTGCCGAACACATAAACTTTGGTTCGGCTGTGTACACACTTCAGTGTCGCCTCACCCTACACTATGTAGAGAAACGCATTGACGTCGCACTGCCCGCGCAGCCACTCTCGTGCATATGGCAGAAAGAAGTATTGAGATACGACACAAACATGGAATCGGCAACGGGAAGGCTGTTACACCGTTGAGATAGCGGAAACTGACGATGTTTACCTATCCCAACTCTTGCTGAAGTGTTGAGGCCCGAACGCTCGAGGTCATGCGAGGCTGTAGACTGCGTTCCGATGAACACGTTAGGCTAGGTCATATATACATGGGGAAGTTTATACTCAGTAAAAGGTCAAAAATCCGCCCGGAGATGACTTATTTTTATACTAGATTAAGTCGTGACTACATGGGGAAGTACATAAAGCAAAGACTATTTAAAAAAAAGTATCCAACACTTTACCAAAATTATTTGTACGTACCGATATTTGAAGCTGTCGTGAAATCGTCTTAAAAGGCAGACTTTTGAGATACCGATATCCAGCAAACCGTATGCAAGAAGCAAGACTTTACGTGCGCGTAATTGTACTTTACCACGCTATTCTTGTCTGCGTGTTTGTGTGGGTGTAAGTGTATGTACGTGATTGAATGAGCCAGCGCTATCGAATGGCGATGACAGGTCGGGCCGCAGTTCGGATACTAGCCGGGAACCAAAGTCGGCGAGCTCAGCTCTCGCCCAAACCGATATCCCAAAAATGAAATCGCGTTCCGGTGACGACAACCCCTCAACCCCCCCCTCCCATTACGATCTCGACCATTCTGCATACTCCAATGGAAGAGAAATTGCCGCCTCGATGGTCAAGGAACCCAATGGATAATGTATCGTCGTGTATTTCATTCAAATACACTGCTTCACTAGTTGGTATGACAGGGTGAGTCGTCTGGCAAACCATCCTGATTCATGACGCGAGCTTTGAGGTGGGAGAGAGTCACAGTAACACACAATGAATGAAAAAAGGAAATTACGTGCAGAGACACAGCCGCAGAGAACGGGCCATCAGGACGGGGTGTTGGCCGGCTGGCAAATAGATAGCTCGCAAGGGCTAGTTATGTGTGAATTGAGACTGGAAAACGAATTCTGGTTGTTTCAACATTGACAGAAGAACAGTGTCAGGCGTCAGTCTTGACAGCGACCAATTGACGTGCGTTAACAACGGAGGAACCAACGTTTTCAACTACACGGCGTAATTTCATCTTGTGCAGAAAGCTGCGGTAAGTGAGAGTATCTTAGCTGTCCACTGGTGAGTCTGTCGTGCAATGATGGGGCGCCCGGAGGTACCGCACAGCCCTGGAGTGTGTGGTCTCTCACCTAATGAGCCGTAAGAATGGCCTCCAGGAAGACTTGGGCAAGGTATTATAGCAAACGCAATACGTCGTCCGTCGTGTTCAACTTGCGCGGTGTCTCGTATTTGGTGAAGACAGAATTATCGAAGTTAATATATGTATGTATATATATATATATATATATATATATATAGAAACATAATCTCGGTGATCTGTAGGGTATATATTCGCACAAAGTGTAAGCGGAGCTACATCTCTATTGTAATTTCTACCATGTACACTACTATTCTACTACGTACACTACTATCAAAATATGAACGAGTATGTACGCTCATCATTTATACGTACCACAGGTACTTATATATATATATATATATATATATATATATATACAGGGAATTTCAGGGATATTTGAAGAGCAAGATATAGAATTGTAGAGCTCGTTGAGGCAAATATGTTTTCCAATGGAACATGGTCTCTGAGAAGTCTTGTTTCGAAGTGACAGTGAAATTACTACAATTTGTGACACTGGTGTTTTGGCCCGACATAGGAACACAGAATGTGCAATTGCGAATACGGCGGTGTGCTTAGTTTCTGTATAGGAGAACCGAACCGGTTGTCTTGCAATTGCACATTTTAAGCTTCTATATCGGACAAAAACACCAGTGACACGAATTGTAGTAATTTCACACCGAAATGTGCGTTTGCCTGAATGTGCAAGTTTTGGAGTGAGTGGTCGTAGGGTAATGATTTTAAGGTATTTGGTGTGAAAGCTAATCAAATCACTTCATTTTTGCGAATTCTGTTCTACCATGTCGCATCTTCTGACTGGACTCACATGTTCTTCAGAAAAAGCAGAATTTTCTCACAAACAACACGGTGTGCTGTTAGTTTCTGTATAGAAGGACTAGTTGTCTTGCAATTGCACAATCTGTGCTTCTATGTTGGGCAAAAACACCAGTGTCACAAATTGTAGTAATTTTACTATTACTCCGAAGCCAGACTTCTCAGACCATGTTCCCTTACAAAAAAAAAATATTTGCTTTAACGAGCTCTACAATTCTATATATCGCTCTTCAAACATTCCTGAAATACCCTGTATATATATATATATATATATATATATATATATATATATATATATATATATATATATATATATATATATATATACATATATAGATTTTTGTAACAATAAAGGAAAAATGCCTCGTCCTGGCTAGATCAGTTGAGGATTATAGATAAACGGCACAGCAACAGCGATTGTTAGTACGCGCGGGGACTTTTCTTGTATGGAGAAAAGTTAAATACTGTAACGTTCTATTGCTCGAGTAGGGAACGAGAAGGGTCCCCTTTCCCATCTCGAGCAGTGCGGGATTCGACCGCAGTGGATGGATGTTAGCCCGCTGAGAACCATACTCACTAAACGTAGCTTCCCACTTCCTCTCACTGATGGCCCATATCTCCGGTGAACAATACTGTGGGCCATCACATATGGCAAGTGCCACTCGGATCACTTGATCGATGTCATGCACGAGTTCCCAACCTGCAACCCGTATCATTCAAAGTCACGTGATCTGCTGGCACAGCGGGCTAAAATGTGGCTCTCCTAAGCCTTTCCAAAGCCCCTTTCTCCATCAGTACATCGGTGAGGTGATTTTAACTTTTTCTTCGATCTTTTAGCAGGAACGGCCATGTCGAAGAAATAGTATCAAAAGAAGACATCATAATCAAACGCTGCGGTGCAGGCGTGTCACTACGAATCCAACAAACTACTGCAACGAATGAGCATATTTAAACGTTTGAATTTAGGAGATTTTGATCTGCCATGGCCACAGTGTCGGGATTATCAAGACAACGGATGGGTTGCTGTTGTCTGACCGAAAGCATATAGCTTTTCTAGTGCAATGTCACGTCAGTGCCAAAATGACTAGAGCAACACAGCAATAATTTATTATCATAAACTATTAGTACAACTGAATCTACAACTTACAAAATAGCACACATCTTTTCAATCATGTAAGGATTTAAACCGTATACACAGTAAGCTTGTTGAATACCTAGGATAATGCTTCTCTGTTTGTTTTTAACATTTAACTTCCAAGCATGTTTACTTGATCAGGGTTCGCCAATACTCAGCTGTGTGTCTGAGCTAGCGCAAACGTAGCGGCCTCTGGCTGTGCAGGATCGACAGAGACCTTTGTTCGTCAATGGTGTTTACATCTGTTTAAGACGTAAGGTTCCCCTAAATTACGTTCATGCTAAAATGCAAAATAAGCAATCATTTTAGCTTGAAAAAGTCTAATCGCGGCACTTAGTGAAAATCAGATTACGTTCCGCATCTTTGCAACACTGTAGCTACAGCGTGACTAAGAGTTTTTTTCGATATGTCTGCTGCAGCTGGCCGTGTTGAAGTAGATGTCGCTCCGGGATACACGGAACTATTGACAACGTCCAAGGACCTGCGTTGTGACACAGTGTATCAGAGCACGCTAGACGCTCGCATGGATTGAATTTATCGATTTTATTCCTTGCATGGATTTTAAGCACTTCATCCGCCAGCCGAGGGACAGTATTCTTCAACATATAATGTAGAGCGGATATTCTTTTATGTGGTACCACAACATTTTTAAGAGACTTCACATATTCACCCTGTCTAAAAAGAGTCTCCAATAACTCGCAACACAAAATGAGTGCAGGCACTATAATCTGCCTGAGATAAAGCTGATAAATGAATCAGGGTGCCTTGACGTATTGTAGTTTGGCTTTTGATGAAAAGTCATCAAGGTGTACAACACCTTGGTGAAACAAAATCAAGGTGTTTTGGTGTGGTTTACTTTGATTTCTACTAGAAAAATATCATAATATATAAAAAGATACAGACAGATGCAATTAGTGTTGAGCTGCCGACAGCTTCGATAAATGGACAAATTCACTAGGCTTAGTATTAATCTGCACAAAATTAGTCATGCACATATGCCACAGTAATGTTGCCAATTGGTACACTATAGGCAAGCTTACGGTTTTGCTACCCCCTTAGCTTAGAGGTGAAATGCCTTGGTAATATGGCATGCAATAATTATACACATACACAAATATATATATATATATATATATCATTTTTGGTCGTTGCCTCGGGGAATTAAAACACGGGTTGGGCCGCTTCGCTCAATCGTCATATCCTCAGTGTTTCGGTAAATTACAGCATACATTACTGTCAAACTTTAGTGTGCGAGAAGATTGGGGCTTACCAGCTTGGGCTCAGTGAATCTAATGGCGTCGAAGGCATCCAAGGGCTTCGTCTTCGCCAAACTCGATTTCAAAAACGCCTTTAACGAGTTTCGTCAAGATCACATACTGACTGAGTATTATTAGTCAATTGGCCCGAGGCGGTTCCTCTCGTTAACCAAGCCCATATATCTAGATCGGAATTCTCACTTGGTGATAGAACAATGTTTTTATATAGCGGCGTGTAGCAGGGCGATCCCGTTGGTCCGACGCCGTTTTGCTTAGCCATTCAAGGACTAGTCGATGCTATCTAGCATCTTTCTTCCCTGCTTCTCTGGTACCTTGACGATGGCGCCATTGGGGCTCGGCAAAAATCACTTACATCCTCCGCCACGCGGACGTCGAAGCAAACCAGATTCTGCTGCGGGACATGGACAAAAACCTAGGGTTCACGGACCCCGTTAATTTAAACCTGACGGACAGCAACTATGCTCAGGCTATTCTCCCTAGATTCGGAGATCTGGTACTTCGTTCTGCAGTCCTGGTACGTGTCTCAGATTGCACGGCCCGGTATATAAGCCCGCCCGTGGTTACACCGGCTTTCCAGGACACCAATAAGCTTGTTGATACACGATTCGAAGACCTCACAGACTTACTATCTCAAGCAAGCAAATATCTACAGAGATCCTGCGACGCCCGTATCGCCTCCAAGAATTACCTGAGCCTACGTTCTGACGCACTATTCACGGCAGATAAAACCCTACTGCGTGCAGTCGCTCAGAATGGAGCCAGCAAGTGGGCCCTAGCCATCTCTTCCTTAAATCTTAGCACTTGACTTGACCACGAAAGCTTTGCTCTGCCCATCGGTTGTAGATTGGGGGCAAGGCTAATTGAGGTGCACCGTTATCCGCGCGAAAGACAGGTGGAACATCAAGGGGACCCACGGACTCTCCTGCAGCAGATGCGAAGGACGGCAAAGCCGTCACAGCGAGGTGAATGAGATTACAGCCTGGCCCTTCTGGTCAGCTTGAATGCTGTGCATCCAGGAGCTAACCGGCCTTCCGAGAAGCGACGGAAGGAAATCAGACGGTTCTAATCCCATATCCCCTTAAAAGTGTAAAGTTTGTTTGGGATGCGAAGATTGCCAACATCCTC
The DNA here is from genome assembly GCA_003439945.1 of Dermanyssus gallinae. Lineage (NCBI taxonomy): Eukaryota > Metazoa > Arthropoda > Arachnida > Mesostigmata > Dermanyssidae > Dermanyssus > Dermanyssus gallinae. The sequence goes on from QVRM01001450.1 coordinate 142,782, forward strand.
GTTGGCAATCCCCCTTAAACTTGGAAGCGAATGCATCCGCCACTGGCTCCGCGGTACGCAAGGCTAAACAAATAAAGGCTAACGAATATGCCCAGCTGACCAACGAGTTCGTTTTCGTGACGCTAGTAATCAAGACATGGTTGCTTTTTCAGAAAATTGGCAGACGAACCGCACTGACGATGAGTGACAGACGAGCTCCTGACCGAGCTTCTCACAAGTCCTTGTGTAGTGAATTGAGAGTACACAGCCATGTAACCCTACATTTAAGTAAGAAATGTTCCATGCATATATAAAAACATATATGTTTATTTATACGAACCTTGTAAATTAAGTTGTCTGTCTCTAGATAGATTAGGACTTGTGCGACCAACCACTAACCAACCAACCCCCTTTCATCCCCACGGACATCAAGCCAGTATACCGTAAAAGCGTTTTGGTGCCCACTGTCAAAAAAGGCAGTGAAGCTAAAGATACCACTACCCCTCTGTCTTTCCTTCGATTGCATTTTTCTCTCGCTCGTATTTTTGTACTCCAGCTCTGCCATCTCTTTCTTTTTCTTCGGCGATAATCAAACAAAAAGAGTTGTGAGGAACAAAAGAAGCTTTGGGAAACGGTTGTTAGTTAGCCGCCTCAGTGTATTCCGAATTGTTTCCTGTTACGAGGTGTGGGCGAGGGCGTTATAGTACGATAGTCATACCGGTGGAGGACAGTGGCCGCCACGGCTCATGTGTGCTGGGCAGCCTTCCAAAGCATGACGGCCACGTCACCGGCGTATGTATATGCCGGGACTCTTAGGGGACGTCAGCTGCCGCTGGATATCACAAGCCTAGCGACCGGTGAGTGACCCGCGGAATAGTGCGACCAAACAGGCCATAAGGCCACCGTGCGGTTGGATAGGACCACATCATGGGTTGTTGGCAGCGGCCGCCACCGGCGTCATTGCTACTGCTGCCGCCGCCGTCGTTGTTGTCGCTGTTGCTCTTGCCGTTGTCGTTACTGTTGTTGTTGTTGTTGTTGTTGTTGTCGTCGTCGACGTTTCATTCTGGCCAGCTCGACGAGGTGCAAAGAGGAGGTTTATTAACCAAAAGGTAAATCCCTCTCGCTCGAGCTTTCTGTATGTATGCGTGCGTATGTCTGCCTTGTCCATTCGCTTTTCCCCACTGCTTTCTGAGTAGAGAACAGCAGCAGCAGGCCACCAGGCAGAGCAACTGAAAGCTGGGCATACACGGCAAGGGTAGACGGGACGCTGCAAAGGCCCCCCCGCCCCGCCTTGCAGTACTCTTTTCCAGCCCGCCCGGCCGGAGAAGAAGGGATCGAAGGAAGGGGCTCGCGTATGGGCAAGCTAGCAGGTCCACTCGGTCCACTCGGCTCGCTTGCTCGCTCCAGCCGCGCCGCCGAAAACCAACGAACAACGACGCTTATCGCGGCAGCGCAGGCAGCCTACGTCCTACGTGGCCTGCTTGTGTTAGCTGTCTGCCGGCCTTCAGCCTGCTTGCCCGCTCTGTGGGTTGGCCTCCGGCAACCACAGTACCAGCAGCAGCAGCAACAGCAGTAACTGCAGCAGCACCACCATCACCACCAGCGGCAAGCCCTTCTCGAAGAGGACGAGAGGAGGACCGCATCAATAAATAAACCGACCGACCGACCAACTAACCAACCGACCGAACGCCACTAGCCGCAGCAGCAGCAGCATCACCAGCCTACAACAGCGCCGGCGACGAAATCCCTAAAAATGCCACTTCTACTACAGTTACTACCAGCACTACGGCTCCCATTGCCCGCACTATGACGACTACCACCACTACGACTACTACTACTACTACTACTACTGCTATCACTATCAGTTCTATTACTATTACCACCGCCGTCGCCCCGATTACCGTCAGAGGTACAACGATGAAGAACGCATACGTACTAGCAGTCACATAACACAACCCCCCCCCCCACACCGTGCATATACACACGTATACATACATCTTGTACGTACCCATCAGATGGCGGCGACGACGACGACGACAATGATGATGTCGCCGCTGCTGCTGCCGCCGCCGCTGGCCCGTCCATCATTCTGCTGGGGGTAGCCATAAAGCGGGGTCGCCACAGAAGTGGCCAGTCCTATTCACAACCCGTGTACCCGTCCACCGTGTACCCCGTGTGCGTCCGCGTATACAGACGGACACGAGAGCCGAGTACGACAAGAGCAGCGAGCGTCAAATACAAACCTGTAGCCTTCACTGGCAAAACTTTGTGCAGCGAAGAACGTACGTCATCAGCGGAAATACCCGCTGATACGTTGTCATTGTTTTCGCTTGCCTTTGCTGGTAACCTCTGCTGCTGCCGCTGCCGCCGCAGTTCGCACCGGTCCCGCTTGCCTTATTATTAGAGGGTACGCCTCTATCCGTGCCGTCGTTCAGTCAGTTAGTTTGTGTACCGTAGGTTCGTCGTTTCTATAATAATAATAATAATAAGAAGAAGAAGAAGAAGAATTCATTATTGCAGTCTGTGTTCCTTGTTTTGATCTGTGTGTGTGTGTTCTGTTAGTAAGCCAACTAGCTCGTTCCTCGGCACTTTAGCTAGTTAAATAAACTTAACAGCTAGGTATTAAAAGGTTCTGTCGTGTTTGCGGACGAAGGTGGACGCGAATGGGGACGAATGTATGCAACGTATACCGCCGGAAGTCCTCATTCAGACAGTGCAGTAGCTTCGTGGCGGCCAACGCGACGATAGCAGGAAGGAGCCCGCCGAACGATCGGAAGCTGCGGCTCTATTGTGTGTGTGCGCGAGTCTCGCGTCGGGCACAGGCAAGGAGGGCCACAGGGCTGCACAGCAAGAAAGAGAGAGAAGGCGATTATTCATGTATGGAAAACAGACGGCAAGGGTTGGAGACAGGCGCGCTGAGAAGTCAGCGGAGGTATCAAGGCGCGTCGGCTCGTTAAATCAACGCTCGTGCCCACGGTCGAGTCGACGAGACTGGCAATCAAGCCAATGTGAAGGCTCGGTCTCCATACGAAATTTACGATGCGCCGTCCGGGTTGGCGGCATACAACTTCGAGCATGCATGATGAGAGCGCAATTCGTTGTATCTATTACACACTGTCGTATTAGCAGCCTGCTGTTTCGATGCTACAAACTGGCCAAGTGATTGATGCATGCATGTTGCCATAATAGCTCGAAACACTAGTGCTTCCACTCGAAGAGCAAAATACAATGAGATGCAGGCGGCTGTTGCTGTTCATACCTAACGCTATGAAAAAGCAATTCCATCTTACAATAATGCGGTGCACCATATATCGCACTGACGCAGAGTGTTAGTGATATGACATAATATAAAAACATAACCTTTACTGATATTATGCATTTTATATTCTAAAAAAGGTGCTTGCTGCAATTAACACGGTAATATATATATATATATATATATATATATATATATATAGATATATATATATATATATATATATATATATATATGTATATATATATATGTATATATATATATATATATATATATATATATATATATATATATATATATATATATATATATATATATCTATATATATATATATATATATATATATATATATGTATATATATGCAGTAAGACACACCCAGGCAGGAAGTATCGCTCTCTAGACATCGTCGTCGATGAGCCCGCCAAGAACGGACGCAGTGACAGCTTGCCGGAGAGGCGAGAGGATGATCGTCCGTTTTGAGATTACGTGTGCTTCGAGGAGCAGAACACATAAGGTCGGGCTGACAGCAAGACCTAAGGTACTTTCGACGCATAATTTGCGGAACAGGTTTACGCCTCGTTGGGTGAGTGCGAGATGGATGTAACTATAGACAGGGGGATTCATGGAAGCACAAAGTGGCCATTTTGAGGCGTAAGGAGAGCCACTGAGTGTTGACGCCTCCTCAAGTGACAAATCTCTGAATCAATTATATCGCTGAAGGTGGGCAGCTTATCTGTTCTGGCAGCGGCACAACGAAACACCCTCGCAATACAGCCAGGTAAAATTTCAAAAGAAAGCAAAGATAATTTAAATAAAACATCACGCTAAAACTAAAACGGATATCAACTCGGCGTACTGGAAAAGCGGCCAAGTTTAGATGCGGCAATGTAGTAAAAGAGGCTCTACTGATGAAATCCTAATTTTTGAGTCAAAATATATAATGCGCTGCAGCTAATACTATTATCGTGTTTTTTTTATTTGTTGCTGCCCTAACCAAGTGAGTAGAGCAGTGTTGCCCCTGCATACGGCAAGTGATTGTAATTGCCTTAAACGTTTCCTCTCGCGCCAGCCTGTTACAGCTTATTATTATTAATACTAAAAAAGAGAAAAAACAACCCGGATTTTTTTTAATAGGGCAATTAAGAAGAGAAAAGTAGACCACTAGAACTCATTGTGCGAGAAGGTCGAAGAAAACCCTTGGGGCAATGTGTACTAGATTATGCGTAACGAAATGCGCCACGCATAACTGCTGCTACTAGTAGAAGTGCCTCGACTGACCATAACTGTGTTCTTTCTAGAAAGACCCTGTCCGCCGCGCTCGGTGCTCCTTGTAGAGGTTTCAGACCTTACGTTCGAATTTCAATCCAAGAAATAGAGAACATGCTGGCCAACGGAGACTAACTACCCTTGGCTTTGGAGATTTGCACGCTTGACTCTTATATTGAAACCCGGTAAGCCGCAGGGAGTTCTCTTAAGTCCACAAACTTAAAAGTACTTATAGACAAAGGCCTGCCTCATACGGCGCATCCTAGAGCAAAATTCAAAAACAAACATCTGCCTACAAAAGCGCGGACTATGTAGTCACTACCGGAATTCCTTAGAAGTACTAGGATCGTACTAGGATCAACCCTATGGAATAAAGCCTACTATGGAGCAATTTGACTCTCACTTTTCCCGAAAATCTATTCCGTCGCCTGCGCAGACGATCTAGCATTGATCGTTACTGCTCGAGAGGAAAGTCTACCCGAATTTACAGCCAACGGAGTCCGAGTGGACATAAAAAAATACCTTCTCGATTAGGCCTCCCAAAAAAAAATTGAAGCAAAACTCATAAACAGCAAGAAGAGCTCTCCGCAGAATAAAAAAATACGCTTGGAGGGACACCCAGTAACACCTACGCCCATAGTCAAGTGCGTGTTTGTGATTCTGGATAAGTCCTTTACAGGAAAACTTCATGTTCGCTATGCAACAAAAAGTTGCCAAAGCCTCAGCCAACTCCTGGCGCCGATAGCATCAAGCCCCAATGAAAGCGCACGACCACTAAGGTTGCAATACACCACCTCCTGAAAAAGAGACCTAGAACTGAAATGACTAGCTTCGAGATACGCCTTGATTAACCCCAGGAAGGATAAATTCTAATCAGCAGAACTCATGAATTAAAAATACTTTAAAATGTTTTTTATTGTAGACCATTCTTCGTCCCCTATGAGTCTGGAATTGCCGTAAGGCCTATTTTCAATGGTCTGAGGGCAGCTTGCGGGCGTTTAATTGCTGCTGCCGTTTTAATTGCTGTCCCGAGTTGACTTTTTGTATATTTTCGGAAATTGCTACCATTCGACATTGCAGTGACCCCTAGATAAATATAACAAAACATAAAATCACCTTTAATATTACATGAAGAGGTGTGTGCTACACTTTATTATGGGAATATATCCATTATACACAACTAATTGCCAACTAACTGCAAACGCCTTAGACAAGTCACATATGCAAGAGAAATTTCAAGATATTATCGAGCAATGCTTTTGATAGACGATTGCAGAACAGCATAGGAGCCATGCTAGCGAACAGGATAATAAAGTTCGACAGGTTAGGTGGCAGGTACATGTTTGTGTAATTCATAAAATAATATATTTGCTTGCCTATCCCAGCAAAAGGCCGCTTTGTGTATCTTATGTTATCCACCTGTCCACCAGCTATTGAAACAATCCGGCCAAGGCTGAAAGTGCCGTACCTTACAAATGTTTTATTTTGGAGTGGGAAGCTTAAGCCGAACACGCCCTACGAGAGGTCGGGGTTTAGACGTTTTCAATGCCTCACACCTTTAGGTGGTCCTGCATGTGACAGTCGCCAAATATACACCAGATAGTACATAGTGCATGGTTATCACTACCTGGTATGCCGGTGCGCCGCCTTTTGCGAAAAGTAGAAGTTGTGAAGCTGCCGGTTCTGCCTGTGTACCTACTGCCATGCAGTGGAACGCACAGCCCTGGAGCAAAAATGGTTGCAATACTTCTCTTTCCGGAAGCGTGAAGAAAATAGAGCATTATGAAGAATCCCTATAAACTGTATATTGTATATAATTTGCATGAAATAAACATAATTGAAGTAAAAAAAATAGCATGTTCTATTTATTAAAAAAAATAAAGGATTGGTCTTCAAGTGTAAGGCTAGTGTTTGACCTGAGACCAGAGAGAAGTAACTGAATTGCATACCCGAAAATTACCAAGTTATCTTGATGTGAAATATTGTGTGGGTTATTTGCTTAATTGCTGGTGAAATGTTCGGGCTGGACGCACAGAACAGGATAGAAAAATGTCTATGGAGAAGTTGGGCTTTTCTAAGTCAGTGGTAGTATAATAATAACTTTCAATCATAAAAGACCTGATGTGATAGAAAGAATGGGTTCAGTGCTCTTCAGTCGATTGTTGGCATAAGGGAAAAGCGAACAATTCTCTCCAATGTTTAGTCTGGGCCTAACCTTGAGACGAAGTCTTCTTGTCACCTTCATTAGCCTTTGTTCGAGAAACTGAGATGCAGCTTAATATTACCTTAGTTAATGAGCAAGACAATTTTTGTTAGCCTCAATAGTCTTACTACACTGGCCACCCAGCGGAATATCTGGGGTCAGTAAGAATGAATGTTAGTCAACAAATGCAGTGTTCATGTATTTTACATTGGTACAGTGCATAACGAAGCCAGCCCAGTTGACATCATCCGGATGATCTGCAGTGGAAGCGGCAATCAATCTTTTATACCCGAGCCGACTATTCGATGGCATTATGCCACTAAAAGCAAGAACGACATTAAAACGTATGGCAGGATAAATTAATTTCAAAAAGCAGCCAACGGCCACATGTTTGAATTTCATTCAAGTGAATGATTTAATTACAAGCACAAGTAGACAACAGAATTACCTGGGATAGCCAATTTGCTAAACAGCAGGTTCTCTTTTTTGATACAGTGGTTGAGCATAATTTGAGATTGCTAACCAATATTCGGATAGTTGAAATCTCCGACCAACATAAGACGACAATCTATCATTACGAAACACCCTTTATTTATTACTTAAACTAATTTCAGCGCCACGAATACTTTCACTAAACCAAACCTTACATAATTAAACTTCGTCATTATCAAACAATAGCATGCAATAACTTCATAGTCCCTCAATTGCACATAATTTGTCAAATTATCGAAAATCCAAGTAAAGACATTTAACTGAGCGCCGATATCTTCCCACGCGGATTTCAGTTTAGCTGATGCGGGAGACGGCGGGGTCCTAATAACATCACCGTCGTACGGCGATTTGATCATCTCAGGTGCGATGCGGCTACAGTACCGCTATCACCCTCTCCCCCACCCCATCACACAAATACTCTCTTCTTTATTACTCTTGCCGCTGTCGGAACACGACCTTGAGAATCAACTGTGTTCGACTGTTCTCGTTGCCTGCTGGCGTTAGTCTTCGGCGCTGGGGCGAGCGAAATCCCTCTCTACCGTGCACGTTGGCAGACGTGCCATTGCTGGAGACAGGACGTGGTGGGGTAGTTGCAGCGATGGTTGAGAGAAACGACGGCATAGCTGTCTGGACCGGGGGTTCTGCTGCGTCATGCTCGAGCACGCGCCAAATTCGAAAGACCGGGCCGTCGGCAAGACGACATTGGATTTCAATTGTTTACTCTTATCTCACGAGTCTAGCAAACAAAGCATAGCCGTTTACAAAATTTACTACATCACCGCTACCGCTCAAAGGAGGTCGGCCTACGCCAATCAAATGCCTCTCCAAAACTTAAGTGCTACTTTTCCAGTTGATCCAAGCCTATCTTAAGGTCAAGACGCATTTTACTTGTATATGTAAAAAATGTAAAGTGCGGTCAGAAACTACTTCCATGGCAAACTTTTCCATAATTTTGCTTCTCCACGCCAGGTAAAAAGCGGAAGTTTAGAATGTCCTTGAAATAACTCGTTCTAAGCGACATTCCAATTGCTCGCGCCACTTCTTTGGTTGTAATTGCAGTACCTACCCACACTCTAAGTCTTTGTCCCAAGATTCCTTGGGCAATATTATTAATTTCGGGGAAACATCGGGTCTCCGTAACAAACTAGCAAAGTCCTTAATCAGTCATTCAGTCTCCGCCGCGCTCTGCCTGTTCTTTATGTTTTAGCCATTTGTGAGGTTGCTCCTCTTCAGCAGCTTCCATCCCATATCGCCCAGTAGTTCTCATTCTAAACAGTATACCCTTTGCAGAGATTATTCACCACTATTGCTAGCGACCTTATGACCGGTAAAATCTTCACGTATTCTTTGTTGGTTTTTTGCCACTTAAAGCCGGCCGTTAAACCAAGACTTTGCTTTTCGTTCTTGGCGTGGCAGCATTAAGCCTCTTCTACAGGTTTACCAGTTTGTACTTACAGGAGTACTCGTGGTAGAAGTGCTGCCCTAACTTTCCCTAAAAATTCCACTATTTAGTTTTGTCCCGGTACCCGACCCGCGACTGCTCTGCTCCCTGCTGCTCTCAACCACCAGTGCCATCCCCAAAGGTAGGTGCTTCTATGTCCTGCTTCTTCTCAAAGTGATCTTTTCCCAAACACTCTATATCATCCACGTTTTTGTCTCTGACAAAAAGAGGCAGACTCTTAGTGCTGTATTCGGAGGTAATTAGGCTTGGCTCGCTTATTAACAAGCATCATATATCTGTTGTGATGTGCTTCTTTCTCCCGTGTGCTTCAAAAGGTGCTATAGAATTTATAGCAGTGTAAATGCTTCTTAAAAAAAAACTGCATGGATCTTCAAGTACAGGGTAACCTTGGATGAGAAGTTCTCCCTTTAAGGTCGTCATAACAACCTGATTAGTGGGCTTAACTATCATCCCAAAACGTGGGTCGTTCCGGCGTACTCGAGCTACGCTCCTCACTCCAAAATCACTTGGTAGCTGGGATGGTGTTTTCCAAAATGAAAGGGTGTACATAAACTTTGCTTTCTGTAATAGAGTTGAAACCTGTATGTTGAGCCAAGACTGGGGGTCTTCTATGTTGTTCGAGCTTAGGGAACTCGCACGATATGTAGCGCTCTTTGCGGGTATCACTAAATCGCCGCATTTTGAAAAGCTGGGTTTGTCTGTCCGCCCCTTAATAAGATTGGACAAATCAGAGCAAATCTCGTTGAATCTCTTGGGCAATAAACATTTGGGTGCTGATATTATCATCGCGCCCGGTTTAAGCTTGAAGTCTGCTTTGGGGGCTCTTTGTAATTTTCTCGGAATTTGAGCAGTCTATTACGGACCGTCAGTTTCTTCGGATGCATTAGAATAAGCTCACTTTGTTAAGTTCAGTCGTTGTAGGGAAATCCCATGTCAAGTTGCAACGCCTTGATCTTTTGCTCCTCCTTTTATGCTGGTGAGTTACACGCAGCGCCTTTCGGTTTCAAAAGTTTGATTTTTGTAGGACAATTGCTGCTTTCCATTGATGCGGTCCTTGATGAATTGTGTTGATCCACGGATGAACCAATTCTTAAGGCGTCCTTCAGTCTACCAGATAGACAGGGTGTCGCTGGGGATTTGCAGCCCGTTGTCCTGAAGTCGCAACGCCTCTATGAAGCACTTGATGACCGGTAAGGATAAACGCGCCATGCACTGCAGAATGGCGTAGGTGGTTTACAACATTGCGCACAGATCCGTTTAACTAAATTAACGGGTATTATTCAGAGAAACTTGTAAACTCGTCCGTCCCTTTTGATGTAAACAGAGAAATCTGGAGCTCATGTCATATAAAAGTGCAAGAAAGTGCACTCTAAAGTTAAGCAGCGCCGTAGATGATGTCAGCATTTTTGTCACAAGGATGATAGCTGGACAGCTCCTTGTCTGGAGTGTGGAGCTTTGAAAAAGCACTGGACAGGTTGTGCTGTGCTGAGTTACTTGTTCGCCGAGAGCTCCGTTTGGCTAGCGAAGGCAGCATCTGCATATATTGCAAGGCTGCTCGTTCGCCGTCAACAACAATAATGACGAGCAAAGAAGGCTGTGACCAAGAGAGTACTGGCAAAATGGAAACAAGAGAATGTGCGATGTCAGATTACGAAGCAGTCCCACCTCTACAACGCAAAAGAGTTCAATGGTTGGCAAAGTCTTGCCCGGCTAAACAGAAAACGTGGTGGGATCACGGCTGAAAAGGGGCAAGAAAATTTTTCAACTAAGAACAAATTATTATTATAAACAACACTTTAGGGGAGTCGCCATTTGGGGCTGCCGTAGAAATCGTAGAAACGTTATTTGAGCTAGAAGGTACCGAGCACTATTTCCTGCCGGGATGCGTATATGTCCGTGTATGTTAAAGCCTTAAAACTTGGTTGTGGAGTTTCCGTGTTCACAGACGACTCTACTTCAATACTGGAAGATAAGACTTTCTCTCTACTGATAATTAGGGTCATTAGGTAGCGTGCGTATGTAGCACGGTACATTGAAAATGTTTGTACTTGTTCTGTACAGCAACCATGTTAGACGTGTGTATGAGTTGGATTTCTACACTGGGGCGTTTGTTAGCTGTGACTGGCCAGAGTGAAGCGACAGTAATGGGGGACCATCGTACACTGCTAGCCGTAACAGCCCGGAACGTCTTTTCTTCGCTTGTATGCCCTATTGACTTTGTCCCTGTCATAGGCTACGCTATTCGGCCATTATCGAATACGTCCATAGATCATATCTAGAAGCAGGCTATGAAGTTCTGCCAAAAGAGTAGGGTGATTCAGCGTTTGCACTTGTCCGATGGGTACCCAGGCCGTATAGCTGTAACAATAGGTGATACTTCTTGTACAACCTAACTACAGGCAGCGTTTATTCAGTACTAGACATTATTGTTGTTATGTAGCTGGTGTTGCATCACTATAGCTGATGCTTCTTAGTTAGAACTTGAGTCCAGCAGGCAGCATCAAACCAGTGGATCCATCCTTGTGAAACCTAGAATTATAGGCTACGGGAAGGGCCTAAAAAAGCGTCACCGTGGGTTCTCGTCTATTAGATTAGAACCTACGACAGGATATTATAGCTAGGTCTATACATAAAGTAGAATTGTGGCGAATGGAAAAGTACAGATAACTGAGGAGTTGCTCTACCGCGAGGTGGTTGAAAAGCTACGAACGGTACCAAGAAGGTTATTTAGGCTGTTCCCGGGGGGAGGACTAGATCTGCTATCGGGATGCTGAAGGCAGGCAGGTGTGAATACGTTGGAAAAAAGTATCACAAATACCGTCGTGGCCGCCATTCGTTGCAGAGCCTAATTGTCCACAGAACGTGTAAGCAGCCCACTTGAATTTATGCAGCGAGCTCCTCCAGCGCGGCCCTTCACAATAAGCTGTATCGACCTAGAAACACTTGCCAGCAGTGTAGACTATTATAATTAGGTCTATACATAGAGCAACAAATACGGACAACAAAGGAACTGTCCTACTGCAATAAGGTGAAGAAGCTATAAAGAGTACCTAGAGAGTTATTTAAGCTGATGGCAGTGGGGGAGTGGGGATTAGACCAGCTATCGGGATGCTGAGGGCAAGCGAATGTGAATACATTACAAAAATAATATAACTAATACCGTCGTTGCACACACTTTGGTGCAGAGCCTAATTGACCACAGGAACGTATGCAGTGAGCCCTCCTAACGCCTCCGCACTCCACAGTAAACAATGACGACAATTAACAACTAAACGACGCTATATGTAGCCGTAATGTATTAAGTTGCAGTGAGAAAAAGGCGGCCAAAAGAAAATTGCAAAAAATACCCTAAGTAAATATTTCTCCATCCTATCTGGTGTAACTTGGTGCAGTGCAGATATTTGTCATAGCTATTGTAAACGACATGCACCTTAAGGTCAAATGTCGTAAAGATGCTGACAATTGGCAGCCATATCCCCATCGTTCTGCTCTCCAGATGCTTACGCCGCAATCCGCAGTTAATGACATTACGCGCACGGTGTGCTAACGACGTTTGTATGCTGCTTTCGGCATTCAAGTATGTCGTGGTAAAGCAGAAATCCTCAAATCCCACTGCATATGACATATGACATAGTTTTGCTGACAGCTACCCTAACCTTAATTAGAGTCACAGTAATAACTACAACAAAACAAAGTATCATGCAAGCAAACAATAACAACAACAACAACAACGACAACAACAACAGTGGCTACGCGCAACAGCTGCAATGCAGCGCGAACAATGCAAACAATGGACACGTTAGCAAACATTTTCTTCTCAGAGCAGAGAGCTGTGCCGACAGCGACGCAGAAAGAAAGGAATACGACCTACGCGGCGAGTAAATTATGAATGACGTTCATTGTCTCTGCGTGAGGAAAGGCTGGCTAACCCGCCGGTCGTTCGGTCAGCAACGCGTCCTTTTGTCTTCGCTGCCTTCATCGAGCAAAAAAGAAGCACCTCGCATTACACACATACAACAACAACACCAACACCAACAACGCAACAACAACAACAGCACAACAACAACGCAGCAATAATAATATTAACAATAATAGTCATCATTATTATTATTATTATTATTATTATTATTATTATTATTAAAACTGCAACAAGACAAAGTAAATAGATGGATGGAAGAAACGACAATTCAATAAAGCGCGTACCACAGCGTTGGCGCCGGTTGCGGGCCTGTGCGGGCCGTCAAAAACGACTGGTGGCGGCAAAATGGTGACATTCGTTCGTGTGGACGGATAATGAAACGTCGTATTTGAAACGTGGCTGGCAAATGATGATGTCCGCAACGCTGATCATATGAAACGAGCCGCTGTAAAACGTTCTAGGTTACGGGCACGTTACGTTGAGGCATAGCAGCAGCACCACGGTTAGGAAAACGAAGCCACCCATCGCGCCAGCGGCAACAAACCCAACCGCAACAGTAATCCTGTCCGATGGCGGAAACAGAAGTAACCACAACAACAATAGAGCCGGCATCGGAAACAACGGTAACGACACTAACAAAAGAGTAGCAACAACAAAAACAACATGAATAAAAACAAACAACAACAACAACAATAAGAACGCCCGCTGACCATTGACGCGAGTGAACGTTCGGCGCTATCTTTTAAATTTTTTCGGGGCTGACTCTCAGCCAAGATTTAACGTCCATGGGACTGCTTTTCGCTTTGCTTCAGAGACGGACTACCCCTATAACTACAAAGGTGGGGCAACGGTGGGGCTCGAACCCGCGCACCTGCTATGTGTCTTCTCCGGTCGCGAGCCGCAGACGCATGCACCCGCCACGCCACCGGGCTCGACGTGGCGCTATCCCTTGGAAAGTATACTATCATAAAAAGATCGTCGGGACAAATGGAGGGAAAAATGGGCAGCGATTCTAACACTAGCTGGCAGTCGTAGGTTCGAGCCCAGCACGGCGTACATCTACTCTTTCGATTGCTATTTTTACTAAGATTTGCGGATTTACGTTAGTGCCACGACGTTAAAAAATTCCCAAAATAAGCAAGAGCAGTAAGTGACTAAGTAACTAAGTGGTTTATCGGTTGCCGTCGAGACAGGGAGTTAGTTTAGTAGTTCGTCGCGTCCAAACCATCAATTTCCGAACGATGCCTGAGCCCCAAAGTGACGAGGGAGGGACGCAAAATGTCGGATGTCTTTTTCCCTGCTGCTGCTGCTTTTCGCGTGTTTGTCTGGGGTAGCTGGCATCGTTGGGTTATCATCGCTGTTGTTGTTGTTGTTGTCCCCATCGACCGCTTTTCTGCCTGTGCGCCGGTCGGCTCCTGCATGTTGTTGATGGGTGGCCGGGCCCCAAGTATGGGAGGCAATCGCAGGGGGTATACTTTTAGTCCGGCCGAACCATCAATTTGGCCTCGTCCTGCGGGGTTGTGTCAGCTTCTCGTTGTTTTGACGAGTTGCCACAGCGTTTACCACTGCAACAACGCCACCGACAATAACAGCAAAAACCGCAACAGCGACAATAACAGCAACAACAACAACAACAACAACAACAACAACAACAACAACAACAATTACTACCCCTGGTGTTACTACTACTACTTCCGCATTGTTTGCAGGGGTGGCGGTTTTAAAGCGATCGAACTTCTAACGCCCTAGAATAGGCTTATTTTCAACAAGCTTATCACGTGTCTCTGGTTAGATGACCATATTCTACCCGCCCCCCCTCCCCGTACGCTCTTCTTTTCTGATTTACTCACCAAAGGTTTGTACTTGGCAATAATTGTTTTCTGGCCTAGACTTGTCTAACAAGTGAGAATAGATCGTTGGCGAGAGCATATAACACTGTTAACGTAAGCGCGTTTTTCGTGTGTTTCTTGCCCACCGTCGGAATCCGGAATTCGTATAACCTAGGCAAAATATTGTAACATGTAAGCACGTAAATCAAGATAAACACACGCATCGCTGGTCAGCCTACTGTGTTTTGCACTGTATTCGGTATTAAACAGACGGTGTTGTATTCTGCATATTGACATATGAGTTAAAACCTTTTAGACGAAATCTACAGGAAGTTTTGGATCAATGTCTAATCGCTAAGAAAACCTGCGTAAACAACTACACTTCAGAAGGGTCGATGCAACTAGAAGAGGTTGTCACCGATTTAATCTTAGTTAGAAACTGCCGGCTGAAACAAGGCGTCGAGACAGAGGCCTTTTCTGCTACAAGCCTTATAGATGCCGTTGCCACTGTTGCTACTACCGCTGCTCGTGTTGTCGCCGGTTCCGCTTCTCCTGCTGCTATCACTGGCTCTGCGACGGCTGTAAACGATTTGGCTGGAATGAGGTGGACAACGCCACCGATTACGTAGGACATAAGGTGAATAGGACATGCGCTTGGCTGAGCCTGCCATGGTTGTCCTTCCCGATTGGAGTGCCGATAGCGGGCCTGATACAACTGTCCCGTACGGGACGGTCCGGAGGAAACGCTACAGAAAGGACGCCCCTGGAACTGCCTCAATATACCTCGGTAGTTGCAGACTTAGGTACACCTTAAGGCGTTAGACCACTGGAATTTTATAGGTACTAGAGAGAGCTTGGGCTCAGGGTGAGTTCCTTCTTTGTTGATAACCGGGACCGTAGCCTGGTAAGCGCTGAGGACTCGCCTGAAGATGCATCGCTGCCGGGCGCATCTCGCAAAGCGATGACCAACTGCCTGAGTACAGTGACCAGTTAACCCGTCTCTATAGGCTGGTGCCGCTTGACTACGTATCTAATGGCTATATTAGCTTTGCAGGTGAATGCAGAAACCTCCGATCCGAGACGAGATTCAACGAGCTCATGGCCTTTATGTTGGCACATATGTTGGCTGGGGTGTTGTTTTAGTGGGGGAGACCTGGTTTGGGGAGGATAACAAGCTTCTTTACTGTTTACAGGGCTAAAATTAAATCTGCCTGCAGGCCTCTATCTATTTGATGCCTAGGGAAACGTGCCTGGTCGATTATAGTTAAATTGAATTCAAGCATTATAAGAAATACCTTAGCGCAACCAACTTTCTTTCTAAGAACCAATTTGGCTTAAGGAAGTTGTGATCCGCAGAGTTGGCTTAAGATAATATCTAGTGGAAAATAGTCAAAGCTACGGAATGTAGAAAAATAAGTCTTGGCGCAGTCTTTAACGTAGCAACGTCCTTCGACTGCATAAATTACTCTATACTTTTCAAGTTGTTGCTACAACTAGGGTGCCCACCAAGTGCAATCGCCAGTACCCCCTGAGATTACCTCGGTCGGGACTACTCAGGGGTTAGTTCTCAACTCCTTCGACTTCATAATTTACATGTGTTTCATCCTGCGTTTCATTAAAGGCAATGTTCAGTGGCGACCACTGGTATATGCGAATGATTCAACTCTGTTGTCTTACATCTCGCCTGCTAAGCTTTAGAACGATCCGGTTAATACGAGGCATGTGGAAACCGGTATCGAGACATTTTGTATTATACTTCAAACAGTTTGGCCTTGTCGTAAATTCAATCAAAACGAAACTTGTCCGGTTTTACTCGCCTCAGCGCGCATCAAAGCTAAAGCTTACCCTCGTTTTCCCTTGTAGCATAGCTTTCGAAACCTTCGATGTTGTGTTCCAGTCGGACACCGTTTCCGTTATTATCTTGCGGACGTCACGTAAATTTATCGTTGTTGTCATTAAAAGCGGTAGAGGTGCGCGCTGCTTCCATTAGCAGCAGGTTTCATAATTGGGCCTCCACGGTAAAGACAAGGTCGTCGACATTGGCTTTCTAGCCCGTTTTAGCCCTTTGACGGCGATATCTTCTAGCTGCTCGAATTTATCTGCCAATCTGGTTGTTAGGAAGCGACCGCAACGTGCTATATTTTGATGGCTCTGTTTATCAACCTGCGTTTAAACCACCGTGTGCCGTTATGCGCTGCATGATGTGTTCTGGTGAAGATAACCTTTTGCATCCGCGATTAATGCAGGTGGTGACTCCAATTCCTCAGAAACGTGTCAAGGGTCGATATTTGAAGACTCCAAAAAAAAAACAATTGACACGAGATCGTATGAACCATTACGTATCAAATTTACGGTTTACGGCGAGGGGCGTTGGCGCGCAATGAGAATAACCGATATTAGACCGCCGAAAATTGACTGACCGAAATATGCGTTTAGGCACTTGTCACTTAAGGAACGCGCACACAAAAATGGCAAAGAAGCACGGCAAAAGCCGTTTGCTCTCCAGTCTTCCTTCTTTCTACGACAGAGAACTTGGTTCTGGCGAACGTTGTAATATGGCGGGTGTGCTAGCTATGCATGTCCTTTCTTCCAAAACACGTTGCAGTGTTTTGCCGAAGGCAAGTCGAGCCTTGTTGGCTTTTACGCTTTTAGATTTCTCGAGACGATCACACGAAGCGGCGTATTTAGTGCTTGCTACGAAACAATCGATACAGGGGTGAGCCGTATAGCGCTTCGGAAGCGCCCTAACCATTATCGATATTCTGCTGAGTCAGACGTACGCCTCAGTGAGTACGTTGGGGCTACGGGGATAGCTTTGCTAGTCAGGCAGAGGCCTCGATTTCGGTCAACTATAGCTGGGAGAGTCTTACTTTCAAACGAATTTTATGACACTTCTTAACTTACGAAGCAAAACGTCAGATCAGTTAGATCTATTTACGTGCAACGTTTTGTCTTTTATAGTAAGATGAACTACAGTGACTGTAGCGACTGATCCAAGCAGTACGGGTGTCCGTCTAAAAAATCGGCTATGAGGGATACATTGCAAATGTTTACTTTCAACACTTCGTGGATACTTTACTTCATATCCTGCAAAAAATACGACTACCGTAGTTTCTTTCCCTGCGTGGTTCTCGGTGATAATAGTATCAAATTCTAATCAATATCAACTCTTCCTTGGCGGAAATTACTTTACGGCTTTCTGTGCTTTCAAGCATTTCAACCATGCAGCCGATAACATTACGCGACCATCAGTTAATACCAAACTATATCTGTTTTGTAGATATTACTTAAAATTCGTGTCGACTAATGGCATCTTTCACTACGACATGCATCGCACCAGCTTCATATCCTCGCATTGCAGTATGTGGTATCCGTCAATATTACACTAGCTTCAATATTTGCATACACAATATTCAATTTCAATAGCAATACCAATTCAGGCGTATATATTGGTGGTAACCATGCCAGGTAGATCTAGGGAATATGCATTTGTTTGATTGTATTCCCTGCTTCCAACGGTGTGTCGTGAATGCAGGACCGTCAGTGAACCTCATTATGGCAAAGTTTAAATTACGCTTATTTCTGTAGGCGCAATATTGATCTACGACTAGCGCGCGACAGCGGACAAATCCTATTTGTCCAGGGTTGGGTCGTCCACAAGGCTCTCTTGGCATAGTTTCAGCGCCAAGTTGATGCGTTACGGGGCAGTCCGAGCATATATTTCACAAAACTTGCTGTTAGCTTTTCCATCTTTTCATGTTGTCTAAGTTTAAGTTCGGTGCAATGGCTCGAAGGCAGTAAGTTATAATGGGAACTATTTTCATCTTGGAAAGATTTATTTCAGGTCAGCTTATACTTTGTGCACCATTGGCGCTATTCACTTGGATAAAACTGTAGGTGTGCTCTTGACTTGGCCATTATGATAAGATTATTAGCGTAAAATGCACGCAAGGCATGCAAGGCTTTAGCGTTCCGAAGTATTTGGCTAAGCCCTGTGACATAGATCGATTAGTATGAAAGGGTTTGCCGTGTCGTTTTGTGCTAGTCCGATGATTTGTTTAACCTCTTGCACCAGTACAGTGAGGCCCGTCTCTAATTGTTGTGTAGTTCTCAGTGAGAACGATATTCATTAGGTTAAACATTTGACCTTTGATGCCAAAATGATGTCGCATAACTTCCAGAAGGCAGTCTCTGGGTGCACTAACAGAAGCGGTTTTGAAGTAAACAAACGCCGCGTAGGTCATCTGCCCGTTATCGAAACGTTCCTGCACGACGGACTTCTCTGAGAGAGCTCGTTCAGTTGCGCAACCCTCTAAGAACTCGTTATTTTCCATAGGTATGAGGTGTCTGCATTCGCTATGTAGTCGGGTTGCAATTAGCGAGGTTAATGTTTTGTAGAATACGCTAGTCTGTGTTATCCTGCGGCAACTGGATCAATGGCGTCGCCTTTGTAAATTGGTTGTAGGCAGCTTTGGCGTCATTACTCAGGGATGTGCCCATGTTCTAAGCATGCACTAAACAGCACTGTTGGCTTTGGGACTACGTGTTCTATAGCCTGCTTGAAATGCTTGCAGTAACTATCATCAAAACCTGACCATTTTTCGCTCGTTTTGACTAATATAGCACTTCGAACCTCCCCTCCCGTTAAGTAGTTCTCTTTAGGCTCTATGTGGGGTGCATGTTTCTTGCCAGGCGGTTATACCTTGTGGCTCAGTAGGATTATAAACTGTAAGACCCACTCCTCGTCTATAGCAACCTCTTCGCTATAAGGATTTATGGCCCCTGTATGCTCTCTCTTATATCTGCGCTGCACTCTCTCATGTTGATAGCACTTTTCTGCTTTATTTATTTATACGTTTTCTTCTGGTCGGCTAGGTTTGCCAGCCCTGATGAGACAATATCAGTGATCAAACCATGGTTTATGCCTTGGGTTTGTCGCAGTATCTCCCTTATGTGATGCTGCACATTGATTGGCTCAGCTCGTAAAAATCGGTGTCTTGAGTGTAGATGTAAGGATTGTTCTAGCTTGCTGAGACTTATCCTGCAGCCGAGGGGGTTTGGTTTGTTACAGCCAGTTCCCCTCGTATCAGCAAGGCTGAAGGAACCTTGCAGTGCTTCCGCTCGGCTGAAATTATTGTTATATGGTCGCTCATGTAGGCTCCCGGTTTCCTAGAAGACTTATGATTAGGTCTACATCACTTTTCCATTCCATGATATTTATGTAGCGTCGGAATAGTTACCTCCTCCTTGCAAGCCCATTTCTCTCACTCCCTCGATAGAATCCTTAACGAGATTACAATTCATGTCACTATGATAGTGTGTTTAATTTTCTGTGCGTCGCAACAGGGACTTCCCAATATCAAGTAAGATGTCTGACACGTTAGGGTTGTATATGCATATTAAATAAAAGTTCCTTGATTCAACAACAAGTAACCTGGCCGTGGATCTAAGTAATCTAGACCATTCGGTCGTGCATGCAGCAACCGAGACCCCCCTAATTCGGTCGTCCTCTGTTTTGGTAAGAAACATTATGTCATATTGCTAAAACTCGTTTTCCCCTCAAATGTATATAATTGAATGAAAGCTTTTTACCTTCCAGAGGATACATTGAGATATTGTGTTAGGGTCTGGACATTTGGTCGTATTCGTATCAAGTTTGTTGTGCCCTCGACCAATGCTGGTCTTAGATTGGTCAATCCGGCAGGGGTCGTTTGTTACCTAGTCCTGAGGATGGTGGTTGTGGTACATCAAATACCCCGTACGGTTTCCGTTGGCCGCGGAACGGCCTAAACCATGTACCTTAAATATGTCGCACTGGGTTTGCCTTGGACATTTGCCAGAAAGTACACGAGATTATGAGAGCACTCAGAACGCGTCCGGGCAGTTGGCGCCATCTTGCATAAATGATACCACATTAAGGTAAACCATTGTAAAGTTTTTTAGAAATTTCGTCAGGCATGTAGAGAGCACCTTTCTACTCTGACCGGAATTTATGCGGTCTTCGAAGAACGTACATTTGTTATTGCGACACACTCATAAAACAAACCGATGTCGGATATTTGTACTGAAAATGCAAATTAAGCCATTGTATCATTTACCGAATTGTTATATGAGAAATACAACCAATGTTCTCAAATTGCAGGGTCTAAACACTTGAAGCATCGTGCGCATGCATTTCAAATGCCTAAAAAGCAATGTTAACAAGTCAACAATCGTAGCCTGCGTAAGTTTAGGTAAGACCTCTTTCCAACTAGAATCCTATTCCGTGATCGAGAATTCTAGCAGTTAGGGAGAAATATACCTATGTTGCAGCATGTTACAAAAACTTGTAGCAAAAGTAAACCCAAAGCTGGACTGCGATAAGTTACGCTGTTGCCATCGCTTTGCCAAGGGAGTCACACAGAAAGGTTTTAGCCGACTATAAAATCTTTTGAATATGTATCTTTGTCATAGAAAGAAGGTTACGAAGTAGACACACGCCGAGGTCAGGCTATGCGGCACTACATTGAGGGACGATACTTGGCAGCCGTCGCTGCGATCTGAACGAGCTGACATTTACAGCTCGCACAGTCTTCTCTCTACAGACTCGCTTCGCCAGTTGAGCGGAGCGCTTCTTGTGTTCAAATCATGTTCCCATCGAGGAAAATAATCCCTGCGGACATTTATTTTCCACTTACTACTGTCACTGGTTGGCAAATTGCCGAGCGATTTCATTTGCAATGTCGTGGGCCAACGGAGAGTTAAACTGACACGGGTTCGCCCACAATCTACTCACATTATGGAGTTCCGTCCTTTGCGAGATTAATGACTCAGTGATTCTTGTATTGAGTATAAGCCAGTTCTTTTTTCATGAAACGAAGACATGTTTTTGTTGTTAGTTAGTGCGATTTATACAACCTTTAAACATATAGAGTAGACTGAATATATATATATATATATATATATATATATATATATATATATATATATATATATATATATATATATATATATATATATACAGTATATATATATATTATAATCGTTTAAATGTTCCTCTTAGAGAATAATGAATTCAAGCGTTGCAAAAGCGTCACCGTTGCGAAATAAACCATGTCATTTTTCATTTGTTTATTTATTCAGAACAAGAGCTCACCTACAAATTCTCGGCACTGAGATTAGTAGGCATCACGCCTTTAGATCGGTGTAACGCGTCCTAAGCTATCGTTAACAATGATCAGGAAATAGTTCTCGTCATTCTTCCTAAATTGGTGTTCGTTCAGCTTTTCCTATGAAATCTAGCTACACTTAGAATCGCAGGTAATGTTGATCGAACGGTCTAAGGAGTCAACTCTCGGTGATCCCTAAAGGCATGGCGTGTACAAAACACATAAACAACTTCTTCTCTGGCCAAATTAATATATCAAAACTTGCTACTGCCGTTGACAAGTTTATGGCGAAGAAATCTGAAACTCAGTTGCCCACCGTCACTGCCGCGTGTACCCGATAAAGTAGGCTTGCTTTTTTATTTGTTTGGCATGTACTCGGTGATATCGATTCATACGAGCTCGATGTTATTTTCGTCCCCTTGATCTAAACCGTTATTCAGGATCTAAACATTTATGTCCCGAGGTTTGCACGTATCTTTCTCCCCTCTTTCTGTTTCTCTGTTCCTTTCTCTCTCTAAGTATATATATATATATATATATATATATATATATCCGGGAGATAAACCGAAGAAATGACGGATACCGCATTTATAGATTTTAAGACCGCATTTGACTCTGTTCCAAGAGGCCGTCTTTTAGAAATCATTCGTAACATTTTTTTAATACGCGGAGCAATGTACAACCTTATCCGGGACATGCTTCACTATAACTTTATCATAATTAAGAAAGCTGCGCACGCCTTCTACGCAGATGAATTAGTCATCGTTGCAAAGTCGCGTGAACATCTGCAGTATTTCCTAAACATAACAGTTAATCGGTGCAAAGAGAACAGGCTAACAATCAACATAGATAAAACAAAAGTCCTTCGCTTTAGCCGAGGAGGGGCATACGCCGCAGTCGACCGCCGCATCAAAATTAACTACATTGTATTGGAGATTGTCAGCCACTTTTCTTATCTCGGCGTTACACTGACACCAAGACTCTCTGTTAGCAGACATGTCGAAAAAACACTAGCCAAGGCGACAGCTACTGTCATGCTTCTCGGCGAACTTCGAGATATCGACTTGAAGACAGCTCTAAACATATTCAGGCTAAATATTGTCCCTATTATACGATACGTCCTGCCTGCAATAGCACCTTTTCTGACTGTAAGCGATCTGAAAAGGCTAGACCGTTTAAAGGCACTTTATATCAAGCGCGTGCTAGGTCTACCCAAAAACGCCTCTGCTTTATTCGCTCTTGAACTATGTCGCGAACGAACCCTTACAGAGGACTTTGCCCTAGACGGACTACCTCTTAGTGAAGCCGTACTCACAGTATATAGGAAGTTTCGGGAGATACGCAACGTGAAGTTTGCGACCAATAACTGTACGGACGGACCAGCGTTTTGCTCGGACAAATGGAAGAGAGGAGCCCAGAAGAACCGAGCACTAATTTGTCGAGTGACATGGCACGGATACCACCACCACATGTGTTTGAGTGGACAGTGTTTTGAGGTCGATGGTTGTGTGTGTAGAATTTGTGATATTGATAGATACCATATACTTCTGTACACCGAAATAGACACAACGTCACTACAATCTCGTACACACTATATAAGATCAGTGTAGACTTCGCATAACATATACTTATAGCATGTATACTGCTACCAATATTATGGTGATTAAATAAATATGTATGTATATATATATATATATATATATATATATATATATATATATATATATATATATATATATATATATACATATTTATATATACAGGTAGTTCAATAAGTTCTTAGAATGAAAACCGAGAATTTTCTAAATCATGTTTTTAAATGTTTCTTATTCGATATACTCCCCGAGAAGCTCAATACACTTTTCCCACCGAGATTTCAGAGCTTTCATACCTCTTGAGTAGAATTCCGCGTCGTTAGACTGAAAATAGGCATTTACAGCAGCCTTAACCTCTTCATTGCTGGAAAAACGCTTTCCACCGAGACTATTCTTCAAATGTTCGAAGAGGAAATAATCAGAGGGGGCCAGGTCTGGAGAATAGGAGGGTTGTTCAATAAGTTCGAACCTCAGTTGGGCCAGTTTTGCTGATGCTTGCCGGGACTTGTGTGCAGGAGCATTGCCCTGGTGAAACGGGACAACCTTCTTCTGCAAAGCGGGCCGTTTCACGATGAGTTCTTGTTAACGGCAGTCCAACAGTCTTGCATAATATTCTCCTGTGATCGTTTTACAGCTCTCAAGGTAGTCGACCAGCATTATTCTACGTTGGTCTTAAAAAACTGTAGCCATCACCTTTCCGGTCAATGCCGTTGTCCGCACCCTCTTCGGAGGTCCTTCATCAGGTGCACACCATTGGCAAGATGCTTCTTGGGTCTCGGGAGTGTAGTGATGAACCCGGTTTTCATCGACGGTCATGAATCTGCACCAAAAACCCGACAGATTGTTCGACATCTTGGCCAAACTTCGCTGTAAAGCCAAAACAGGCGCGTCTTTTTGGCCTTGGTTGAGCAAATGCGGCAGCCATTTTGCTCTAAGCTCTTTCATCTCCAAGTTTTCGTGTAGGATAAAATGCACACTACCTAAACTAATCCCTAATGCCTCCGCTATTTCCTTAATGTTCATTCGCTTATCTGTGCCAAGCATTTTTCGCACTTTCTCTACGTTTTCCTCATCAGTTGCCGTTTTTTGGCCTCCTGGACGTAGTTCATCCTCGGTGCTCCTGCGACCTCTTTTTAACACATTAATCCAGTTGGAAACAGTGGCAAAACATGGCGCAGAGTCACTGTACGTCTCGTCTAACTCAATTTTTACTTGGGTCGCATTCCAACCTTTGAAATAAAAATGCTTGATAACCACTCGAAACTCTTTTTCTCCATTTTTAAAAATCACGCCGATACGTTGCACGGGAAAAGCTATCAAACGAAATCGCAACGGCCAATCACCATAATATATTGAGTGCTAGCAGTCGAAAAGTTGCAGTTCCTATTAGCGGTGAAAGCGTGCCAAAATTCGAATTCTAAAAAGCTCATTCTAAGAACTTATTGAACTACCTGTATATATATATATATATATATATATATATATATATATATATATATATACATAGGAGTGTATGATCGCACGCGTTCATGGCAGATCCGAGAAGTTGACGTGCAGAGCAGCTTCCAA